>VWYN01004711.1:190247-236182 GCA_013400075.1 Hippolais icterina
CTCCCTCCCTCCTTCCTTCCTTCCTTCCTTCCTCCCTCCCGGGGCAGCGGCGGGAGGAGCGGTCCCGGCGCTTGGACGCGGGTCCCGGGGCGGGGCCGGGCAGGGTCCCCGGCCCAACCCCCCCGCTGCTCCCACTCCGACACGCCAGGCCGGGAAACCGGGAGTTGTCGGCCCCAGCCTCGGGATCGCTGGAAGGGGCCGCCTGGGCGCTGGGGTAGGGAAAGGGGGGAAGTGGGGTCCTGGGAGCCCAGAGACACCCCGCGAAATTGTCACCACGCGGTGATTTGGGCTGTGGGCTTCCTGCCCAAAGCAGGGTCACACTGGGGTGGTCAGGGCTTTATCCTGCAAACCTCCAAGGATGGAACTAGTACAACCTCTCTTTGCTCACTGTCGTACGGGAGAAATTGCTTCTTCTTCTGTCCATTCCAAACCTCTCCTGCCTTGGCTCTCACCACCCCATCATGTGAGGAACCTGGCTCCATCTCTGTGACCACCTTGTGGCAAGGCTTCTCTTTGTTATCCTCAGCTAAAACTGGCTTCAAGGTCAGCACCTTTCTCCTCAAACTCCACTTTGTCCCCATACAGGAGCTGGGGGGGTGGGGTGTCCCACTGTGGTGTCCTGTGCTGGTGAGGGCAGGAGTGAGAGCATCCTACTGGGAGCAGCCCAGAAGCATTGGGAGACCCTGGCTGTCACTGTCCCTGCAGAGCAGCCTTAGAGTCTGGAGCATTAGATCCTACAGAAATGACTATGAAGTGCAGAAATTCACCCAGCTCCCACAAAACTCTGTAACGTTAGACACGAGGAGCTGAAAGACATCTGGCTCTGCAAGCAGAGAGATCAAAAAAACTAGTCCCCATAAAAACTTTCAGCCTTCTTTCACATTCCTGACATAGTTTTTCTGCTACGCATGTGGCATAGACAGCAAAATGCAAGTTTTCTTGGCATTTAAATGTGATGACTGGCATTGTTCATTGCTCCTCAGTTGCTTCCTGTGAGCCAAGGTGATGGAGATGTGTTTGCATGGAGAGTGCCAGCAGCTGGAGGCACAGCAAGGCAGGAAAGCCTGGGTGTGATGTTCATGGTCTTCCTTCCTTCCTTCCTTCCTTCCTTCCTTCCTTCCTTCCTTCCTTCCTTCCTTCCTTCCTTTCCTGGTTTTAGCAGGCACCCACAGCCAGTGGCTCTGCAATCCAGCTGCAGATAGGCAGGATAACTCTGATAACTCCAGGGCTCTGGCTTCTGTTGCTGATGGAGCTGGGGTGAAGGGCAGTGTCTCAGGAACTCTGCCTAAACGAGGCAAACCCAGGGCTGGCAGGATCAGGCCTGTGTAGGCTGTCAGGTGGTCATGTCATAAAAGAGCAAATAAGTCTGGCTGGCCACATACCGCAGTTTTGTGGGGTTTTGAGACACGGCAAAACATTTTGAAGCTCCTCACTTGTTATTTCAACTGGAACCGGGCATTCTGCCTCCAATTTTGTGGGCGAAGATCTTGGCAAAAATACAACCCTGATATGTAAATAATTTTGAGATGAGGGCAGAGAGAGGCTGGTGGGCAGTTGAACACCCGTACTAGCGGGATGTCACTGTCTCGGTGGGATGCTTTTGCGGCGGTCCCGCGGGTGGCAGGGGCAGAGGAGAGACCTTCCCCCGCCGTGGGGCACAGCCTGAGCCTGGGGCGTGCTCCCTGCCTGCTCTGCATGCACACCTGGGGCTCGGGATGGAGATCACCTTCCTGCTTCATCAATAATAAAGTTGGCACGGGGAGGAACAGTGTCTTCTCCACCCCTCACACTGCCGGGAGAGGCGGCGGGAAAGGCAGGGAGTTGTGTTTCCTCCGCCCTTCACTACCGGCGGGATCACATTCCCTTCGTCGCCCATTCCTCTTCCCCAGGGATAGCAGAGACGCTTCTCCTGGCTCCCCGTGCTGCACATGGGCGTGCACACGCGTACGGGAGGAGGCAAAGGAGCGGTCCCCAGAACGACATCAGGAGCACGGAAAGGGCGACGTGTCTCTATAGCAACCAGGATGCTCGGGGTTCTCGGGGAATAAAGGCGTTGCTGCTGGTTGTACGCCCTCGGTTCAAGCCGATGATGTGGCAGTGATCAGGTCGGACTTCAGTTTAAAAAAGCCTCCACTGGTCTTTTCTCTGTTAGCACCAGGTCAGCACCTGCCTAGGTCATTGGCATGATAAAAAGCATTGTCCCATCACGCAGGATCTGCTTCAACCTTTTGGGTATAAAATAGAGGTAATCAATTGGTTTTTGGGGTGGTAAAATCTACTTAAACTGTAAGAGACAAAATGTGTGTGTGTGTGGAAATTTGAGTTAGTCTGTGGGGAAGAGAATAATTCGAGGCAACGAACCTCGAAATTACCTAAAAATGATGTAATCAACAGGTAGGAAAAATTTTGTCTAGAAAACTGTAAGGCACAATGAATATTTTGGGGGTAAGATCTCAGACGATCTGTAGGGGACAGAATGAGATTTTTCACAATAATCTAGAGGTAATCAGCAGAGGCTTTTTTTAGTGCTAAAATGCAGACAATCTGTTATGGAGAGAATGAATATTTTGGGGATAAGATAGAGGTAGTCAGAGGGTTCTTTTGATTGTAAAATCTGTGCTAATCTGTAAAGGACAAAATGAATTTTTGAGGGCTAAATGTGAGTTAATCTCTAGGGGACTGAGCTTTCATCACAGATTATTGCACAATATAATCTTTTCAGTTTTAAAAACATCTAACTCAATGAGCAGCAGGACTGATCCATGTCCCAAACCACTTCCACCCCTTTTAAACACCAGTGGCTTCATCTGCTGGGAGCAGAAAGTGGAAAACCATGCAAAATAAAAGTAGGGAGATATTAGGGAGTTGCAGACTGGTTTGGGTTGGAAAAAACCTAAAAGATCACCTAGCTCCAACCATGAAATCTATTTTTCCCGCTATATTATCTAAAGCCCTTTGAGCTAGTAAGAGTAAAAAGCAAATCTCCTGATCCTCAGGGAACAGGCTAACTTGCACTTTCCTTTGGCATAATAAAGCATTGCTATTTCTGCACCTTTTTGAGCCTCCACAGCTTGTTTAAAACAAAATGCCTCATGTGGATGCCGAGTGTGAGAATAGAAAACCCCAAAGGATCCAATTTATTGGCAGAAGACTTTACAATTCCTCTTCTTTTCCTTTTCCCAAAGGAAATTCCCTGTGGATCATAAACAATAACTAAAAATTTCCCCCACCCTCTGAAGAGGGAGTAGGTTCATCCCAGTGCCAGGGTGTGGGTGTATCACCCCAGAGGTGGGGGCAGCGTGTGTGGGGTGTGTGCACAGCCACCCATTCAGCTCCAGCTTCCCAAAACCTGCACCAGGCCTTCCAAAGGAAAGCACTAGAAGTGCTTTAATGAGAGCTCCAAAGGATCCTTGGCTATGGGCTGGTATCAGGAAGGTGACAGTGTGAAAATCCTCATTATCTTCCAAGGGCTGAATGCCATTTTTAATCATTGATCCACCTGTCCTTGGACTTTTCCTCGAACCTTCCCGTTTAAACCTCACAAGGGAGTTTCCACCCTCTGTGCCAAGGCTGCCCTGCTTTTCCTGTGCAATGCAGAGCTAAGAATTGAAACTTTTCTAGGTTGTTTGGTTCGGTTTGTTCGTTTGGGTTTTTGTTTATACGTTCCTATGAATAATTAAACACTCCAATATTCCCTCCAACTGGGAAACCTCACTCCTTGTAACCACCGACGGGGTGTTCCACCCTCTCCGCCGCCGATGGGTGTTATGTCAAAGAAGGCTGTAAAAAAGCCAAGCTTGGAAACCGCGCGTTCTCACCCCATTTTCAGAGCCCTGGGTCGCAGCTGCTCCTCTTCCCGCGCTCCTGCTGCCACCTGCCGACCGTCCGCCGCCCCCTCGCCTGGTTGTCAGCTGGTCCCAGTTTCACAGCCGCAGCCCCGACAGGCGCGGGCGCTGCCCCGGGTTTGCAGGGCTCCTCTCCCAGGGAGCCGAGCTCCCCCCGTGCTTCCTGGCCCTGCAGGCTGGAGGGGGAAAGCGAGCGCTGCCAGACGCCACATCTGCTTTTTCTGTTCCCCATGTCTTCTACGGATTAACCCAAAAAGGCTCCTGTCTGCTCCCTGCGTAACCTTGTCCCCCGGCAATGCCCATTCCTGTCTCAGCGACTCTGCTGAGTCCTCCCAGGGGTGTCCCGGACCCGACGCCTCGGTGCACAGCCCTGGTGTTTCAGCTGCCGAGGGGACAGTGCTGCCATTGTTAAAAATGGAGATCTGTACGTCCAATTCAACAAACCACAAAGTTCAATTTTAGCAGCAGTTTTAATTGAGATGAAATACAATTTTATTGAGATGAAGTACAATATACAATTTGGCAATGATTAATTGAGTATAATTCAGGTTCTGATAAAGCATAAGCAAAACCGACCGGGGTATGGGTTGGGTTTCTCATCCTACCTCACGTGCAAAGTAAGATTACCTCAAGTTAAACTTACATACTATATGCTCATACATATTAACCAATATTTCCAGTAAATCTCCTCCTGTTTTCGATTCTAAAAATCTGTGTCACTACACTTCACGGTGCATGCTTCCCTTGTTGCTAGGGGGTCTTCTGCCTTCTTTTGGTGGTCTTTGGGATGAAGGCTCTCACCATCATCACTGTCCTTTGAACAACCCCACTAACTTCATGTGTACTAAGCATTGCCTTATATAACTAAGCATTGTTCCAAAATAAGCCCTATTAAAAGCACAACTTAGGTTCCATACCTAGACTAATCCCAAATTTGTTCATCTCAAGGCCGAACAACAATTCTTAGATCTCATTTATCTCCCTACTACATCCTGTATCCCACTTTCCCATATAACATCTACAAAAGGGCCCATCTGCTTCTTGACCATTAATTTCCTAAGTAATTACAATTTCATTGGCACGAATCATTTCCATTTATCACACTATCAAAGAAGAAAAAGCAAGTTGCCCACAAAGAGGGCAGCAAGCCCAAACAGTGGTCCTGGCAACAGGACTCAGGGGCTGGGGGAGATGACAGCCAGCAAACAGCATGAAAAGGGCTGTCCCTAAGCCAGCAGGATTTGCTGTCTGCTCAGCACCCGAGGAAGGAGTTCAGCTCTCCATGGAGTACTGATACTTGGCCAGTTCTTATCCAGTACCTGTGGACACGGCTGATTTTCACGTTTGCTTTCCTGGCTGCCTGGCTTGTGCAGCCCCAGCACATCCCATTATTTGAGCTCTCCAGAGAGCCTTTCAGTGGTTCTTTCCCCCACTTTTGCAGCAGGTGTAATTAAAGCAAGCCTTCATAACGAGGGTGGGAGCTCAGTGGGAATGGAGGTGCTGACAGCTGATGTGCTTTTGACTGAGCTCCACTCATCCTTCCCTCACTGCCTCCCTCAGCCCCCCACAAACATGTGCAGAATCTTCAAATGACCCTACACCTCATTTTCTGTTCCTTTTTCAATTCTGCTTCTCTAAAACTGCTGAGGGTGAAATAAAGAAGTTGGTTTATTTTTAATCATGGCAAACGCTTTCCAAACCTGCAATGCAAAAGATTCACTTTTGACATGATGAGAGCAGCTGAGCCCGGGGGATTTCTGTCGAGAAGAGAGGCTGGCAAACCTTAAAGTAGTGACACCACTAGAAAAAGTCTGTGATGTCCCCTATCCCAGCAAGGCCAGCCTGCTGCTCTCCCAGGTGAGCAGGAAGCCTTGTGCTTTCTGGTTTGGCTTTTGAAGCTTCTGCCATGGAGGAGAAAAGGCAAATGAGAAGAGAGGGGGGATCACATGCAGGCTGCAAGTGCATTTGTACCAGTGTCATTGGCTCTGGAGCAGCCCTGCAGTGAAAAAAATGGCATCATGTGGCTGTCAGTATCTCAGTAAGGTCAGCAGCATCCTCAGCTGGGTAAAATCGGTGTCTCCCTCTATCTACAAACATGAAAGCTCCCCATCTGACCAACCCACTTTTCCAACACACCGTTCAAGGAAGGGAACTCTATGTAGGATAAACCAAGTATAGCTCCTTTTCTCCCTGACCAGCCTGCGTGTGAAGAGAAAACCCCAGCAAAAAGGAGCTGATTGTGCTAAATGGCAGCAGTTACCCACTCTGGGCCTCAGTGGGAGAGGAAATGTCTGCAAAATTGTGACTTGTCTCATTCTCTCACCTCCAAATAAAAGGAAGTGAGAACCACTTTGTAGTGGAAAGTTCTGAGCATCCAGAAAACCTGAGGAGTGACTCAGGTGCTGAGCTATTCAGCTGGGGTGCCCACTGGGTTTTACTTGTGAAGCGCCACACAGGGCCACAGGCACAGACCAAAGTGTGGTCTCTGCTGCAGACTGGCCTCTTCTGCTCCTCACCCAGAGCATCATGAGTCTTAAGAGTATGGAAATAAATTCTGGCACCAGTGACTTATTAATATCTAATTCAAACCCTTGGTGTCAAGGTGTTTATGAAATGGTGTGGTTTTATCAAGGTGTTCTCAAATGTTGATGAAACCTTCAAGAAGCCCTAGGTTGGAAGCAATTCCTCATGCTGAACACTTTTGTGATTTGTATCCCATCTTTTTGTTGTCCTACCATTTCATGGGCTGCTTAAATCCACCTAATGCAGGGGAAGCACCATCCTGTGCTCTCTTTCTGTCCCTGACACATTCCCTCTCCCTCCCTTTGTGAGACCTGCACTAAAGTGAGCCTGTAATCTTTTCTTTTATTGCCTTTTCTTTGCAAGGGGAGTTTAGACTTGGATCCCCCAATCTGGCTGGATCAGGAGCCGATCAGGTCTACTGTGGGTCAGTCTGTCCCTCGGCAGGGAGGCAGCAGGAGCGCGTGGCCAGGGTGTGACAGGCGGCAGGGAAGCCCCTTCCAGCACCAGCTCAGCATGCAACAGTTCCACTGTGAACCCCACAGAGCCCTGGCTGCCTTCTGACAATCCCCTAGAGTCATGCTGTGGCCTTGTGGGTCTGTTTACAGAGGGAAGATAACACCTCTGCCTGGAGACCTCTCTGGCTTGGTGATAACCAAATCCTCACTGCTTTACACACAATGAGGACACCAGGACCTCTGGAGCCTTGCTCATAACAGAGAAGGGTCTTTCCAAAAAGAATCTGAAACAGAAGCAGCTGGGCAGATAAGGGGCAGAGAACAAGTATCTGCCCTGAAGCTGGGGGAGTTCACTGGGATGTCCATGGGGCCAGCCAAGCCCTGCAGCTGGACCTCTGGAAGATCCACATCTAGGAAATGGCACTGCTGCATCCTGGCAGCCTGGAAGGATGGAACTTGCTTCTCCACCTCGGCTGCTGTAGTCATGGTGGGTGTCACTTGAAAGGTGTTTGTGGGATGAGAGATGGTGTGTGACATAGGGCAGGACCCTCCTGCTATAGAACCCATGGGTGTCAGGGAGAGAGCAGGATGAGGTCCACCAAGATCACCTGCTTTGTGAGGGCACCTGTAGGAGGAACCACTGCTGCCAGCAGGGAGGCTGTCACCGATACAGCTGTTCAGAGCAAGCTGGGGAAACCCAAACACTTTTCCTAGAAATCACTACAAATTCTGCCTATCTCCTGATTGCCCCAGGCAGCAACAGGAAAGCCAAATAAGAGAAAAACCTGTTTGCTTTCTAAGCTTCCCTGTGAAGCAGGACCAGCTCAAACCTGATAATCCTCATTTTTATGGAAAAAACAGTTTCCAAATCTCTTGGGGTTAATTAAATCTCCTTTGCAGATCTGCTAGCAAGGACAGAACATGGTTCTGAACCTTGTCCCACTAAAGGAGCACAGAGAGAGACCAGCTGCAGCTGAGAATGAGAATTACAACCTGAGGGGAAGCAGCTGTTGGATAAGTTTTAAAAGGCAGTTGCAGTGGTTTAGTGAGGGGAAATGCTGGTGGTTATTTTTCAGCAGGTTTGTGGTAGGTGCCTTGGGTTGGTTTTTCTCCCTGTCCTTCCACAAGTGCTGGGTGTAACCCAGTGTGTTAAGCCAGGAATACCATTTGCTGCTCTCCACAGAGTGGGCTTTTGCCTTTTTTTCCTCCTCTCTCTTCCATGGACTCAACCATACTTTTGTTCTGCAGCTGACTGGGTGGCAGTGCCCAAGGTTGAATGCTAACTCCTACACCTGTCTGCCCTTCCCTGGGGAAGGATAAGAAGGGTTTTGTTTCTCCTTTGATGTTTACCATGGCAAAGCAGAATGGTGAGTTTTGCTCCAGCTATTTCCTGGCAGTAGCTGAGTTTGTGTGGGCACATGATGCTGACTTTCTTACGGCCAGGATTAACAAACTGAGGGTTTGTTAATAAACAATAAGCCTTTATTGATTTTTTTTTTTTCCGTTAAGAGCAAGTGTAAAGACACACATGAAGTGATAATCACGGAAATTGTGACTGCCATGGAAAACCAGGCTGCCAGCACTCCATTAGTCAGCACTGCCCATGGAATCCATAAAGCTTCTCTATTGCCTATGTTTGCTGTTTTGAGATGCTCCAATGTTTCCCCAGCTGCTGTTGGATGAACAGTGGGAAGGGCACAGGAAAGGAGGTTGCTCCAGGGAATCCTCTTGTGAAATCCAAAGGTATTGAATTGTAGCTGCTCGCCCTCCTTGTGCCACAATCCTGGTGTGTTCTTTCCCTAGAGTCAAACTTTTCATGGAGTGCAAAGCTTTTGGTTTATAAAACTGGAAGGTGAAGAAACCCTAGAAGAGGCTCAGAAACTTTGCTGTGGAATGCCTGTCAGAGTTGGAGGAAGCAAGGGATGAACACCACACTGGGCAACTTGCTCCAAACTGTTAAAATCCCAGACTTAGCTAGAACAGTGGAAGAAAGGGATTGAGTCTCTGGCTTTATTTTTACCCTTTTGTAGAAGAGGGCAGAGGGCAGCGATTCATATGCCCACGCCTTTGGATGTGGGTTGTATCCACTGGTATGATGAAGAAAGACCTTGTGGTGGGAACCACAATAGCTGCACTTGCCACTTCCCCCTGTGGCCTTGTGACTTTGATTAATCCCAACCTTTGCCACTTTTGGCTACAGTGATTGGCTGCTGCTGCAAACTTCAGTGAAATCCACAGCCTGGCTTAAAAGTACTGCGCCGTGAGCATGCAGCTGCAGTGAGATCACATGTTAGAGGTGCTGCCTGATGCTTTTTGTGACCTAAAAAAGAACTGTAGACCTTGGAACAGCACAGATCCAGTGAGGAGAGAAGCAGTGATCCCTGCCTGACTTCTCAGGCTGTTTATTAAGATATTAAATTACATGATCTTCCTCTTCTATTCCTTCTCTCTTTCCTACACATCAGCTCTTAGCTCATCCAAAGTTTTGAGGACAGCTTACTTGGGCTTTTATTTCTGGTCCAAACTCTTCTGTTTAGTACCCTCTTCCCCAAATAATAAGTTCTATTTAGTGCCTTCCTTTTTGCTTTGGATAATGGAGGAAGAGAAAACAAGTATTTCAACAGAGAAGGAAACTGTGTGAAGAAGGTCAGGGGGGTGGGCGTGTTTCCTCAGTTTGGTTCCCTACAGCAGCCTTTGTAGCTGTTCTCTGCCACCTCTTATTTTTCCTGCAAAAGCTGTAATTCTTTGTGCTTTTCCTTAAAGCCATAGCTCCTGGTGTTCCGTGAATATCTAATCACTTCTGTGTGAGCCCGAATGACTCACAGCACATGGAAAACACTGGACGGCAATAACCTCCACGGCTGAAAAAGCCTTAAGTGCAAAAAAAGCTTCTAAGTGTAATCCTTGAAAACCTGCAAAGCAAATACCAAAAGAAAGGATCTCAGCTCCATATTTTGTATATAGTTTTTGTTTTATATATATGTGTATTGAAATATATTTTAAAATCTATTATACATTTTTGTTTGTTTTCTTCCTGGATAACCTAGATGTATAGGTTCTAAATTCTAAATTTTTTTGGGGGGGGTTTGGTTAAATAGGATTTAGAGGAACATATTACTTTATATTTATAAAAAGAAACCCCACTTCAAAGGTTGTGGCAGAGATTTATCTGGCTGCAATCTTACTGCTTATGACCCTGACAAGATGACACAATAGGAGCAGGAACAGAATTCTGCATCTTGGTGCATATCCTTTAAAACATTGATGAACTGGTGCTGCACTGTTGATTCCCTTGTTTTTAGGAGGAATCATCTGCTTTTCTGTCAACTCTGTTACTGTTCCAGATCTTGCTAGAGCTGGTCAGAAATCCTGGTTCACGAGGGCAAAGCTTTTATGGCTGCTGATGCTCTTTGTGTTGATCTACTTGGTTTGAAGTATCAGTTGCCTTGGGATATGGTTTGCCTTGAAAGAGGAGTTTAATCCCAGTAGTAGTACCTAAAATGCTGAGAAAACCAGGAAACAAAACACAACTTGTAACTAAAATGCACAACTTGTGACAGCTGACCAAGGAAATACTGAAATGAGAATTAGCTGCAGTGATTTGAGGGTTTATGTTATGTTTTGCTTGGAAAATCCAGTGTACTTGATGTGACCCCTATTGATAATTAAGTTATGGCTGAGCTGAACGTGGGAAGGAATGCAGCCTGTGACCGTGCCAGTGTTAATTGAGAGCTCTGCTGTGGCACAGCTGCCAAAGCGGGATGGTCCTCAGCACTTTCACCCCGTGCTGTGCCACAGGCGTTCAGACAGCGAGCCAAATCCAGGAGAAAAATTCCCTGAGGAGAGGAAAGGATCACTCCTAAAGCCAGACCAGCCACTGGGCTCGGCAGTGTGTGGCTGTTTGTGCTGATGTCAGGGCCGACAGGCTGAAAATCTGTAGGGTCATAGCGTCACAGCATGGTTTGGGTTGTAAGGGAGCTTGAAGGCCATTTTGTTTCAAACCTCTGCCATGGGTGGGGACACCTTCCACTGGACTGGGTTGCTCTAAGCCCTATCCAACCTGACCTTGAACACTTGCAGGGATGGGGCAGCCCCAGCTTCTCTGGACAACCTGTGCCAGGGCTTCCCCACCCTCACAGGAAAGAATTTCTTTCTCATATCTCACCTAAATCTTTCAGTTCGAAGCTGCTGTAGTCTCACTCTTACAGCCCAGCTGGCTCATCACGTGCTGTTCTCTGAACCCTGGGCTGATTCAGGCCCCTGATCCAGTCAAGAACCATCTTTTCTGTGGGTCAGGGTTGTGTTTTTCAGTTGTTTCTTTTTTGTGTGTGTGCCAGGAGGAGTGGGACAGGTCCCATGTGCCCTGGCTGCTGCTGGTGTTGCCGAGCTGCAGCTCTGCCCTTGGATGCAGTCCCTGCAGCACTGCCATCCCATTTGGAACATGCTCTGGGAAGAGTGTGAGAGCAGGAGCTATTTCTCTGCAGCCTGTTAGTGGTGAGGAAGGGTGGGTGTGTGTGGGTGTCTGTCTGCACTCCAGCGGGACCCGCAAGCCAAACCATTTGGTGAATCACAGGGAGGCTGCTCTTAGGCTGGAATAAACTTCAAATGTGTTCAAGGCTCTGCACGAGGCTGTCAGGCTGTAATTTGTGGCTAGCTTTGCTTCTTCTCCTCCTCCTGCTGCAGTCTGAGTGGAAATGCAAAAGAGCCTGAAAACCAGGCTGCTGCAGAACGTGCCTGTATTTATTTCACCTGTTCTGGTTTTTTTTTTTTTGCAAAGAGAACACTTCTCCAGCAGAGCTGGCTGCGGCTGCAAAACCAGAGTCTGCAGGGGCCTCTGGCTGCCCTCCCGGGATTGCCAAACAGGGATTCCTCACGTGCCCCACTTATGCAAAGCACAGCATTGGGCGCCAGAAGGGCGAGGTGATGTGGAAGGAATTTGTGTGCTGTAGGCACAACAAAACTGAGCATCAAAACCAGCCGGGCTCTGGTGCTGGCCCAGTCCAACTGGTTGGTAGGGCAGGCAGCTGGAAAGTGAGTCATGTGCTTAGCTGCAGCAAAGTCCCTCACTTGGCTGCAGCTTTCTGAGCTCTTCCTCCTCACTGTCCCCATGCAGAGCATGCGCCTCCCAGAAAACAGGGCTAAAAACCAAGTTCAGGCTGGGGAAGGCCTCCCTCTCTCTCAGCTGCAGCCGAGTGACTCAGCTGTATGTCACTACAGACAGGCCATGATTCTTCCTAGGAAACCTTATCTGGGAGGTTTATCTTCAGGAAAAACCCCAAATCTCAGCAGAAGCAGAAGGTGGTAGGCAGGCAGTGGCTGGTGACTGCAGCTCATGCCCTCAGTGCCAGGCCTTAGCTCACATCTGTGAGCTGGGCCTGGTTCCAACAGGCTGAGATGTCCTTTGGAGTTTCCCACTCTTCCAAACATCCACAGCAGACAGCTGGTGCTCGAACTCTTGATGCCACTTTATTTTGTTTAATTCCATTTTTAAGTGAGGAAACTAGCAGACAGTATTGCTAGATCAGGAGAGCTAAGTCATGTAGACAATTTATTATTGCAAAATATTATATGCTGTGTGCTTGAGAGACAGAAGAAAAGGTCCCAAATCAATGGGAATTGGCAAAGCTTCAGGAAATTCTAGGCTAGCCCGAAATAACAGATTGGGGGTAGAACCTGCTAGCTCCAAACTACTCCTTTCTTCCCCCTGTCCTTAAGAGGAGAGCAGAAAAACACTCTGCCTGCTGAAATAGCTCTTCTGTTCCAGACAATCTTACTTAACCTCCTTTTAAATATTCTTCACAAAGCTCTTTTTCTTGGTGTGTGTTTTCCTGGGTTATTAGCTGGCTGCTGGTTGGAAAGTTGAGGTGCCTTGTCAACACTTTATGTGCACTCATGAGATAAGGGCAGTGCACTGAGCCCTGCCTAGGCAAGGTGGCTTTAGAGCCAGAGTAAAGGTTGCTTGTTTAGTCTGGCCAGAATTGGGGGTGACTTTCTGCCTCGTTGATTCAGTCTGGGTGTACCTGGCTCCAGTTTGGGAATTACCTAAGAATCTGCCTCCTGATGGTGGTGATAGCAGAGGCTCTGGAGGCTCCAAATGAAGCTGTGCTCACGTGTGGCGGGGCAAAGGCCCTCTGTAAGCATCAAGTTCTCCTGGTGTGGTTTGTGAAGAAAATCACAGTAACTGAGGCTTTGTAGCTTGGTTTTTAAAAGGTCCTCATAAGAAAAGGAGAAATGTGTGGTACATTGTTTGGTACAGCCTGGCAAAATGAAACAGAACAGATCGACTTCCTACTAACAAGCAAACCTTGAATGTTATCAACTAGTCTGGTCCTTGAAAAATGAACATGTAGGTAAGGACCTGACAAGGTAAAAACATGTGTGCTCTCAGATGAAGGGCAGTACCTGGAAGGTCTCCATGAACAGGGCAGGATAAGCCTGGCAGAGGCCAGGCTCTTTAGATGGGATAAGTTTGTGTTATGCTGAGGCACAGGGAATGCTCAATTCCCCATCCTGTAGGAAGCATTATCAAGGGCCCTTCTTGCAGCTTGAGTGTGGGTTTAGATGAAGAGGAGAGCTGGTCTGGCTGTTCTGCCCAGTCCTGGGGAGCTTCTAAGGGGATCTGCTCTGTCCCTCAGATGAGCTGGTTCAGTTTGTTGATCCAGTAAGGAAAACATTGGTTTGGGGTTTGTTGTTGTTCGGGTTTTTGGTTTGGTTTAGTTTTGGGGGTTTTTCTGGTTTTTTTTCCCCCTCTGGGTTAGTTTGTTTTTACAGTTAGCTAAATCAGTGCAAGGGGCAAGGCAGAAGAGGCTGGGAGACAGCGAGTGAATTCAGGGTGTTGTTCTTAATTGTATTTTTAATTGCTTTTCATCTGGACCATAGGGATACCTGGATGCCCTGTGACAACAGGGAGCCTTCCCTGCACAGCAAGGAAAAACCAGCATTCCCACTGCCTCACAAGCAAGATGGGAAGCCTGTGTGTGGGAAGCACTGTGTGGCACACATCAAACATGATGTTTGCCCAGACCTCACAGCACATCCCACTATCTGGAGGCCACAGGGAAGCTGGGGAGGGATTCTTCATCAGCAATTGCAGTGACAGGACAAGGGGAAATGGGTAGAATTTGACGGAGAGGCAGTTTAGGTTGGATATTAGGAGGAAACGTTGATTACTGTGAGGGGGTTGAAGCCCTGGCACAGGCTGCACAGGGAGGTTTGCAGATGCACCATCCCCGAACTGTTCAAAGCCAGGCGGGAGACAGCCTTGACCAACCTGATCTAGTGGGAAGCGCATGGCAGCGGATTGGAAAAGGTGCATTTCAACCCCTTAACACTGTATCTCCATGTTGGTGTGTGCCTCAATCAGATGCTGCCAGCACGGCTGGTCTATGTGGGGGAGACTCCTGCCTTTGGGACTCCCACTGCCTCAGGGCAGCGGCCGTGGAGGCGAACATCGCCTTGAATGCTTTTTTTATGTCCCGAGAAGACAACGAACGCCGTTTGCAGCAAAAGCCCTACGACCCCAAAGGGGTACCCGCAGCCGCCATTTTGCGCCGCCCCGCGCGGCCCTGCCCCCTCACGGCCCCTGCCCCACCGGGTACCGCCANGGGCGGTGCCGGCGGCGTCGCATTGCAGACGAGGGCGCAGGGGGAGTTATGGCGCGGCCGCTGATCCTCGGCCTCCTCAGCCTCCTCGGGCTCCTGGCCGCCGGTAAGCGCTGCCCTCCGCCTCCTGAGCCCCTTCCCGTGCAGTTCAGCCTCAGCGGGCTCGGGGAGGGGTTCTCTGAGCGCCCAGCGTGCGCAGGACGAGGGCAGCGCGGAGGGGCGAAGGCCGGTCCTAGCGCTGTTTGTATTCCCACAGCAGGACCCGCCCCAGATCCCAAACAGAGGAAGCAGCCATGAGGGAGGGTAGGGGGATTGGGGGTTTCAAGGGCGCCTTCGGGGTGGCTGTGATGGAAAGGCTATGTTTGCGGAGGGGAGAGTGCCCAAAAATAGCGCGGGGGAAAGGCAGGGAAAAGGGGGGGAATTGCCGTGAGGACCCGGCCATTCCCGCTGCTGGAATGACTTCCCGATGGAACCGTGCTCGGTGTGTGTCCACGTCCGACACGAATCGGGCAGCTCAGACCCCAGGCTGGTGTGGGCAATTGGGAAGGACTGTTTTTCCTGCCAGCAGCGCAGTTTATCTTCGCCACATCAGGGATAGATGGCTGCTAATCCTCTTGCAGATGGCGGGAGGTTGCCTTTGCTGTTGTGTTTTTGCATTAGGATCGCCTGCTCCATATGGAAAATTCCACTGATTTTGTTGCTCGCTGTCTCGTTACCTGTTGCTGCTGAGGTGAAAGTGATGGGGGAATGGGTGATCGTCTCCCTTTAGCTGTAGGAGTAGAGGTTAGAACATGCAATACTTGTGTTTTGTACATTGCAGAAGCTTGACAGAGGTACGGAAATGATTCATAGTCTGACAAGGGGGTAATACACCTTTAGGCTGTGGGATGGAATAGCTAGAAGCCCCAAAATGTAAAGACTAACACAGTGATGTGCACAGTTACTTGGAGAATTTTTTTCTAAATTAGGCTATTTTAATATTAAAGCTTATTTGCTCGCAAGTTTAACCTGCAGCATTTCAAAAGTCAGTGGAAAAAAAAAAGCCTAACAGGCTGTTTAAAGGCTATAGGAGTAACCAGCTGGCATAGTACAGTAAATAATCTTGTGAAATTTTTCATGATTGTACGTGAGTCTTGTACTTTATTGTAGTTTTAATGTCATAGACTCATAGAGTGGCCTGGGTTCCCTGGGGGACCTTAAAGGTCATCTAGTTCCAACCCTCGGCTGAGGACAGGGACACCTTCCCCTAGATAATATTTAATATGCTGATCTATGGACAGTTTAATGGATTATCTCAGACTTTTCAGGCAGGAAGCAAGAAAGCAAATATCAGCTTTCATTCTGCATGTTTATGTGCTTTCATAGTGTCCTTTGATTCGGCTCTGCGCTGAATTAGCTGCCATCAGTTACCACTCCTTCTGGGACTGTTTCCAGATCGCTGAAATCGTTAGTTTCTTGCGCTTTGAAAGTGAAAAGGCTTCACCTTGAAATATCCACCAGCTTTCTCATTAGTGTATTTAGGGAAATTGTAATGAGAAACCAGTTCAGCAATAAGGGATAGCTTGGCCTACCTGTTAAAGGCAAGGTACGCAGCTGAGGGTAGCAGGAGACTAGTCAGGCCTGTTTTTCCTTAGGAAGTCATCCTTTTAACAAATAAACAGCTGTCTTTTTTCACCAGAGGTCTGTTATGAATGCTAATTGCCTCACCTACCTTGCAGATTTTCCTGAAGATTTTGCTGTGGCAGCCCAAGACTCCATTTTCGTCTGCCGAGCTCGCTAATTAGCTGTGCAAAAATTGAGCCACCCTTGTCAGATCCTAATGGAGTCACTTGGCTGCCTTACAGGCCGTGAGGGTTTTTGGTTGACCTACTTTCAGGGCTTCTGTGCATCTTCCCTTTAAGGGAGATATGGAGGAATTAAAGCAGGGTGTACAGGTCCTGGCATCTCCGGACTACTGATGTGTACTCTGATTATTCCTTGTCTTTGAGGCCAAGCAAGGAGGAGGAAAGCTGGGTGTGCTGTTAAAGCAGGACTCAGTTTCTCTTTAACTGAATATTCCCCCCCCTTTTGCTAAATTAAAAGTTGAGCTGGGAGTGGAAAGTAAAAACTTGGAGGATATGATTTTCTCATATCCCTGCTCTCTTAAAATAGTAGACTTAAAACCTTGTAAGGAAGGAAGATTCAAGTTAATGTGTAATTCCTCTAGCAAATGTTGATCAGAACGTCTGAGGACAGGAAATTTGTAGGCTGAGTTAGCCTGGCTTGAATTTTCTTGAGGATATGCATAAAGCAGATAACTGGACTATTCTGTAGTTTGCAGGCTTGTGGTGCAGCAATGGTGTGTCCAGTGTGACCAGGGCAGTGACTGTCCCCCTGTGCTGGGCACTGCTGAGGCCACACCTCAAATCTTGTGTCCAGTTCTGGGCCTTCACTGCAAGGACACTGAGGTGCTGGAGCTTGTCCAGAGAAGGGGACGGAGCTGGGAAAAGGTCTGGAGGGCAAGTCCGGGTTGGAAGTCAGGAGAAATTCCTTCTCAGAAAGGGTTGTCAGGCACTGGAATGGGCTACCCAGGGAGGCAATGGAGTCACTGTCCCTGGAGGCGTTCAAGAAACGTCTGGACCTGGCACTCAGTGCTCTGGTCTGGATGACAAGGTGGTGACTGGTCACAGGTTGGACTTGATGATCTTGGAGGTCTTTTCTGTTCTAAATGGTGCTGTGATTATATAGAAATAAAATCCGTGTTTTCTTGGAGGAGTAACTGTAGCTATGAGGAGCTGTCAGGCCGGTGCTTTGATAGCACAGCAGTCATGTGCCTTGTGTAAACCTGCCCTTGCACAATCCCCTCCTTGTTTGCCGGGCAGGTATAAATAGAAAGGGTTGCTGTTGGTTGTGCCTGCAGGAGCTGAGCCAGCCCTTCTGCCCGCTCCCGCTCCCGCCCAGCCAAATGTGCAGCAGAGCTGCCCGAGCCCGGGCAGCCTTTCTGCACCCATCTGTGCTGTTCATGCACCCCAAAGGAGCTGCTCGGGGAGCCCCCAAACACTGAGGCGATGGGAAGGGTGCAGCCAGAGAGAGGGACTTGTCAGCAAAACTGGATGTGTCACCTGATGTCAGCTGAGGCTCCCCAGGAGGTTGGACTCAGGGAAGGCTTTGATGGTATAAAATGCAGGGACATCTTGATTTTGTATCTGGGGGAAGCAGGACCAGTTACTGCTGCCTGCCACGGGTTCTTGTTTCAGTATCTCGTGTAGATCTGATTCTTCAAAACAGGTTGGGGCAACACCTTAGAATTCAATGACATAAAAAGAGAGTTTGTTTTTTTCTTAAATTTACTCATTTTCTGTTTTATTTTTTTGTAATGGAGCAGCTTCTAAATTCATTTGCTGCTAATAAAATATCAGAGTTCCTATTGCAATTAAAAAGGCTACATTGAAGTGTGTGTATGTATTTTAGGGCAGTGTTTCTCTTATTTGGTCATGGGGCAGTGTTTGGTTTCAGATGCCTGATAGCAGATTTTCCCAGTCTTTGTGCTGTAGATATATTTGTCTGCTGAAAAAAGAATGTTAAATACAGGATTTCTGCAGAGACTCACATGAAATATATCCCTGGCATCCCCTCAAAAAACCTTTCAGAACAAAACCAGAAAGAATGGAGATGCACAGCAAGTATGCCCCAAACATTTTAGAGTATTTGTGCAGACATTTGATGCAGAGAAAAATGCTTCTCATAACCTTTTAGGACTATCTTAGCATACTGTGTGTGACCTGATGACTACCAGGTGCCCTAGAACATCCACTTATCTCTTCTGGATTCTGCCATAGAGAAATCTCAGGTAGCAGTCAAGCCTTGCTTGGCAACATCTGGCCAACTTGGAAATTATTCTTTTGCAACCTTTGCAGTTACCTGCGAGAATTTACTGGGCCGGTGGAAGTGCTTTTACTATTCCAGCTCATCCAGTTCTCCGCTCTCTTTAACTTTGTTGTGATTGCTTGTAGCTACACGAGCTGCTTCTCTTGCCATGCTTGTGTTCTGGTGAGGGAAGCATGGGAGCACCTGAAGCAGAGGCAGTGTGCCAAAATGAGAATGAGTTCCCAGCTTTGAGGAAGAGCCTGGTTGTGGTATTAACAAGAAATTCATTTCTTGCCCATCACAATAATTGGAAATCTTTCAAGCTTGGTTTTTCATTTGTAGATATTGGACAGGAAGACTTAGTTTTAACTGGAATGCTGGTAGCAGGTAGCCACGTTTCCTCCAGATTTAATTCAAACTGCCTGTAATCCCTCAAATGTTATGGTCACTTTACTGCCTCATTAATCCAGAGGCATAGGAGCCCTTCGGCAGGAGACACTGGTGTGTGATGTTACAACGTTTGAAGTTTTACTCATTAACTGACCAGAGAGGCTGTGGAGTATTGAACCCTGCAGATAACATCAGGCTGGGGTCACTCCTTCACCTCTTGACACTTTGTAAACTTTGGTGAAGAGAAGTTGATCCCTCTTGACATCGTTAACTTAAACACGCTTTGCATTTCCAAGTCTCAAAGGACGTGGGGAAAAGTCAGTAATTAACAGAGCACAGATGGCAGAGGCTGATGCATTTGCTTGGTCTGTGGTGTCTCTGGGAGATACTGATATTTTTTTTTTTTTTTTTTTAAACACTGCAAGTAGGACAGCCTGGGAATAACATCCTTCCTGATGAATAGGTTAATACACTGAGGCAGGCTGGACTGTCACAAAAGCATGAGAGTTGACAGCACCCTAAATGATCTTCATGTTTTACTTTATTCCACTGAGTTGAACAGCAGCTCAGCACTTTCCTTGTGTATATTTTTTTCCCCAAGTTACAGGTTAATTTGTCTGTAACCAAGGGTTTTTCTAGCAGCTGGATTTGGAGGAGGCTGGAGTCTCCAGGCTAAATTTCTTTGTGTTCTGGATGGTAGTTTTCTGGTTCATCCTTTGGTTCTTTAGGGAATCTAGTCTGGCCCCTCAGAATCCCTGTTCGTTGACGTTTATATACAGTGTTAACTTTTAAGCCTTGTTTGTAGCTTCAGTGCAGCTTTGGAGGGGATTTCTTAGGGTGTTTTTCTGAGAATGTAGGGGAAAAAATCCAGAGTGACTATATGTGGAAGAGTGAGACAAATGCTTGAGGGAAGGGAAGGTATTTTCCAAGAAGGGTAATTGCCTAGCAATTTTCCTGTAGCAGTCCTTGCAGAATAATAATCCAGACATTATAAGCTTCCTTCCTTTTAGGTTCCTGTTTCCTGGAGAGGAGTGAAGAACTGAGCTGTGCTTTCAAATGCATAGCTCTATAAACCAAGTGGAAAAGGTGATATTTTGTGAGGTGGTCATCACCTCTACTTCCCAAATTTGTGTCTGTATGTTAGGATAGACTTGGTAAAGCAAAGGCTGTTTTTTCTTAAATTGAAAAAGCCACATCTGAAGGGGTTCCAGCAGGCATAAACCAGTGAAGAGGATGAGTAAAGAAACACCTTGGCCTTCACAGATAAACTTGTTTGATGCTCTAAAAACAGTGGCTTTCAAGAACTTCAAGAGATGGGGGGACAGGTCTTGATGAGCATGGCATGTGAATGTTGAGAGCTGATCTACAGAGAAATCTATTAAAAAATGGATGACCTTTGGTAAAGAACAATATGTAAAATAAAGTGATGCCAGAGATAACAAAGAAGGTAATTTTCTTGGATTTATTCTCTTGGAGCACTGGGAGCTGTTTGAGGTAACTGGTGATGCTTTGCTTTCACTTGGGTTGCTGCTGTGCTGGAGATGTAAAATACCATTTTAAGATGTTGCTCCTTTTGTGGCAAAGGCTATTTGGAGGGAAGAGTTAAAACTCAAAACTTTTTGTTCTGAGATTTTACAAGGTCTTAACACACTTCACTGGCATTTTTGCTTTGGTTGTAATACAAGTTAATATATGAGGGGAAAATTCTGTTTCACAGTTAAATAGGAAAACAAGCTAAAAGGAAAAAAGTGATAACAGTAGAGTTTCCAGCTATTCTTTTCTGAATCTGCAAGATCTGAATTAATGCAGAGGTTTTTTAGCTTTGTTTCTGTTTTTCCCAGCATGTTCAGAAGGGAGGGTAGATATTGTTGCAATGAAGGTGCATGCTTTCATATTAGATACAATACTTCAAATGAAAGTGCTTCTCCATAATACAGAACAAACTAATAAAAATGTCACTGTGTTTGAAGTCACTGTGGAAGGTATCAGAAAAGAAGCCATGATTAGTATGTGTCATCTTTGTCCTGTAGCTGCTCTGAAATGTGCCAGCCATGTGTGGCCCTAACAAACAAATTTGCTTAGTCACTATCTGACTGGAAAGATTTGTACTGAAAACATAAAATTTAGAGTTGTCTTGACACACAGCCAGCAAAGCTGATAAGTAAAAATAAATCTAAAGCATAGTATTTTTGTCATACACTTAATAATGATCTGTTGTTAAGGCTGTGAGGAAGAAGGAACAAGACATTGTGCTGGAGCTGGTACAGCTCTGAAGTCATACAGTGACAGGATCTTAAAAGTAAAAATCTCACTAAGAGCCTGATCAAACCAATGCAAGTTACAGCATGAATGCCTCCATTTGGCTTTAAAACACTCTCCTAAATCAAGAGTTTGAGAGACTGCTTAGAATAACTATTATTGGAGTTTTATAGTTCAGTTTTGTAGTTAACACTATGTTTCAGTGTAGGAGGAGTAATTGTCTTTTGATAAAGGCATAGGTTAAAAGCTGTACTTGTAAATAGTTGGGAATCCTTGATTTAAAATCCAGGTCTTGACTGACTTCATTCAGAGCTTGACTCTGCCTTCCAGAGCCTTTCTACCACTGTTCAATGCCAGTATCTGAAAGGGAAGAATAACTTTCCCTCACCCAAGTGTATTCTTCCAGAGCTGACAGCTCTTTGGCTGGCCAGTCTGACTGTGAAAATTAACTATTCTTAGGGCCTCCAGATCAATAGTGCTGGAGTTTAGAGTAGGCTGTAAATATTTTGCTAACCATACATTTTAAGAAGCTTTGAAGTCTTACTCCTGCAGTCTCTCAGGCAGTACCAGTGTGCTGTCCTGCTCAAGAATAGTATGTAATGAAGGCTTTTTACTGGGAGAGAGGGTGACAAGCCTCAAGCTCTTGTGTAAAAAATCAGGCGTGCAAAGCACGTTTTTCTTAAAATAAATGGGTCATTCCTCTGAAATCCAGTGTAAACAGGCTTTATAAATCAACAGCTGAGAAGGCTGCAGAATGCCACCTATAAAGCAGTGTTCATCTGGCTGCTTGATGAGTGTATGTAGCTTGTACATGTAGCTTGTAGATGCACTGGTAATTCAGCTTTAAATTGATCCTCTAATTGTCTAGAACAAGGCATGAGAAATGGGAAAAGTGGTTGTTCATCTGTTGTAACCTTACTAGAAGCTTCATAGGAATGAAACAGCTGAACTCCTGCTTCGTGGTTGACAGTTTAATTTTACAGGGTTTTGTGATGTGCAAACAGCACTGATGTAAAGAGAACACCTGTACAGCTAATAGGTTTGAACAGATTGGCTTTTATTTTTTGTAAACTTTGGCAGCAGTGCCTTGTGGGCCTGGACCATGGTGGATTTCTTTGGAGTCTGCCTGATGTCAATTTTGGGAATTGTTTCTTGATTGATTAGTGCCATGTAGGGCATTGTCTCCTGAAGAAACAGAGCCTGCTGACAGATAGGATAGTTTTAGAAGATGAGAGAAGTTGGGTGTCAGGTGCAAACAGCACAATTTAAAAAAAAAAATCTTGGAAAGTCAGCAAAAACATGCATTTGATTCACTTGTCCTGCTCACAGTGCAAATACTTTACAATTCTTTGCCAGGTAATGTCCAAAAAAGGACTGGTACATTTTTTCACCCCCCACAGATTTTTCTGTACGCATTTGAAGACCAAGAGGAAAAAAAGGAAGTCTAAATAGATTTGGTGGGTTTAAAAAGTATGATAGAACATTCCTTAAGAACCTTCTTAATGCTTTCTGTTTGTGGTCAGTGTTTTGGTCTGTACCTGCTTTTAAGTCTTCCATGCAATGTGTACATTGCTGTGGCTCCTAATCTAATTTCTTTCCTCACTCTCTCACTTGCTGTGTGAGAACAGGATGCTTCATGTGGGAGGAGGAATGCAGACAGCAATTACAAGCTGGTTCGGAGCTGAAGTGCCAGTAGGGCAGGAGAACAGGGAGACTGTAGCTTTGGGAATCAGCTCTCTGTAGGGTAGATTTCTGTAATGAGCAGTTTTTCTGTTTCAAGTCATCTGGTAGCTCTTGTGTGCCAAGCAAAGTGAGGTTTTGTATTTTGGGGTTTTAAAATTTTTTTTACAAGAGGTGGATGATGGGGGAGTGGACTGCTGAGGTGCTGAGACTCGGGAAGTTCAACCTTTACATCTTTTCCAGGTTGTTTTTTTTTTTGACTCTGTAACCAGTGTTTGGGACAGATCAAAAATTTCTGTATCGAAATGTGCTTAAAAACATTAATAAAGAGTTGGTTATTGTATGTGGTGTTACCCTGCCAGCTTTGCAGCTGAAAGGCTGATGCTGTTTGCTCTCTCCGGCAGCCGTGGCGAGCCCTGTGCTGTGGCAGAAGGAGTGTGCAAGGGGGCCCGAGGTGTGGTGTCAGAGCATTCGCACGGCCTCGCAGTGCGGGGCAGTGAAACACTGCCAGCAGAACGTCTGGAACAAGCCTGCCGTGGTAAGTGCCAGCCTCTGAGAGCTCCCAGGCACACCTGGGGCTCGGGTGGCTGCTTTCCACATGCTGAGGAAGATTTCTTAAGTCTCTGATCGGAGTTAAGTGCTACATCCCACTCTGCCGAGGTTGCCGTGCGTTAATTTGGGTGCTGGGTAAAGGTTGCATTTCACTGCTCTGCCTTGCACAACTTGTCTGCTGACTTCTCCCGTGACCTGTTGCACAATCACCCAGCAATGTATGGAATGGAGCTAGTGGATTTCACTTGTTCCTCTGTATTGTTACTGACTCCTGATTCGTAGGAGTCTTTTCTGAACTTGAGCAATTATTACAAAAAGGCTGTGTATTTCTTTAGGTCTTTCTCAAAGGTTAAAATTGCCAGAAAGATGCAGCATATGCTAAATTATGGAAGGCATGACAGTAAATAATAGTACAAAAGTTTCATTTAGTGCAGCTTTTCAAGTTGCATTTGCACTAAATGTGAGGGCCGCTTTACTAGATGTAGCTGTAGTTTGGGTATTGCTTCACAGTTTTCTGGGGAGAAAAAGGTGTTTTACTTACAGGTGCATTCAGTCCACATTGGCCCTGTCTGTGCAGAGATAATTCAGTTTAAGGAAAAGTAGGGGAAGGGAGGAATGTCAGGGCACAACTACAATGGTTGAAGCAGCCTGAAATTTGTAAGATTTCTAGCAAGTGTGAACTCTGAAGGAAAAAGTAAAAGGGGAAGGTGTCCTGAGGCGATCAACTTCATGTTTCAAGGGAATGGGAGGAGGTGAAATGAGCAAGTGGTAGCATGCCAGCCTCTTCATACAGCATTGGTTTACCGATGAAACTGTAACTGGACATGCTTGAAATAGCCTCACTCTTTGTTTAAACATACCTCTTCCGACCCTGGCCTCAGCCAGTATTTCTTCCTTAATTCCGGATGTAATGTTTGTTCTTTGTGTTGTTGTTCACACTCTGCTCTTACAGGCACTTAGTTCTTCCAAGTAACTCTCTGCTTCTCTCTCCAGAGCAGTATTCCCTGTGACTTGTGTAAGGAGCTTGTGACAGTTGCTGGCAAAGTTTTAAAGGATAATGGCACTGAGGTAAGCAAAGCTCCTTTTCTCCTCACCCTTAAACACTGTTTGGTTTCAAGATCTCGTGGTGAGGGGATGAAAGAGTAATCTGTGTTGTTTTCCTAACATAAGCAGCAGATGTTGAAACAGACTGGAGTGCATGGGAAAAGGCTCTTAAAGAGCCTCTGCTGGTTTAGAAATCAGCAAATTCTGGAGCCTCCCATGCCTTAACACATTCTTGATTGACTGTATATACTTAATAAAGATGTTCTTGTGCCAGTGGGGCATCAGTATTAAAAGGTGGGGTACTGCAGTCTCTAGGAGTGGGTGATTACACCAAGTGGCCTTTGTTTTGGTTTGTGGGCACTTCTTCCCTTTTTTTTTGGTCGGCCCCTGAGTACTTTGTATAAACAAGTCACTGTCCCATGAGCCCAGAAGTTCACTTTCTCCTCTTAGTTGTAAATGTTCCGTTCTGGTAAGGCTGGACTGTGCAGGCCACACAAGCAGTATGACATGTTTATGCTGTGGCAGGGTCTCATCGAAGGTCCAGAACTGGGGAAAATGTATCTATTGTGTAGAACCTCATTCTAGTTTTGCTTGTTGCTGCCTGGACCTACCTGAGTCCGAGGAGCTTGTTTCAGGCTTTGTATTGTGCTTTTTGGGAGTGGAAGGAGCATTTGAGAGAGAGACATAATCTATCTCTTCTCACCTCATCTTTCATAGGATGAGATCCGCTCTTACTTGGAAAAGACGTGCGAGTTTCTTCCTGACCCAGGCCTTGTCTCTGAGTGCAAAGAAATTGTGGATTCCTACCTACCAGTTATCATGGATATGATCAAGGAAGAGCTTGTAAGTAGATAAAGATTTTCAGCTGCTGGTATTAAAAGTTGTGCTCCTGTTGATGCCTGAATTTCTTTTCTGCCTAAGATTGTGCATATGATCCTCCAGTCCTGAGCGGATCACTGGTACTATTAGTTTGAAGACTCCTTCCTTGCTGTGAAACAAGTTTCCCTGTCTTAACCATGTTTCAGCTGAATGACTCTCTACTCTGAACTTTAAAAGTGACACCAGTTTCGAGCTTTTTTTTATCTTGTCTCCCCCAGGATAAACCTGAGGTGGTGTGCAGTGCCCTCGCTCTGTGCCAGTCCCTTCAGAAGCACCTTGCAGCAATGAAGCTCCAGAAACAGCTCCAGACCAATAAGATCCCAGAGCTGGATTTCTCCGAGCTGGCATCCCCGTTCATGGCTAACGTGCCTCTTCTCCTTTACCCTCAGGACAAGCCCAAGCAGAAGCCTCAGGTAAGGGTGCCAGGGCTGTTCTAGCGTGGACCACGTGTGTAGTCTTGGATTAAGCTCTACAGTGTGTAGAGGCAAGTCTTGTGCTGTGCTGTTGCCATCCAGGACTGTGGTAATCAAGCAGGTCTTGCCGGAAACAATTTCTTCTGACAGAAAGTTTGGCATCAGGGTTCAAAGGAAGAAAACCTCTGCCCATATTTTGAGCAACCTGCTAGCTGTGCCCCTCAGGGTATGCATTTGTCTGTGAATGTAAGGGTGCCAGACTGGATTGGAAAAGAACAAATAGTTGACAAAGGGATAGATGAAGCAATGAACTTGGTTGCAGAGGCTGAGGTGCAAGCCGAGGTGTGGGAGTTGAGCCATGAGTGGGTTGAGAGCAAGCTGCTGTGGGTGGAGCAGGTAAGATCTATGCCAGATTTAGAAAGCTCACCACTGTGGTCTGTAACCAAAACCAAGAGATTTGAAGATTGGGTATCTTGACTATTATCTCAGCTTTGGAGCCAAGTAGGTACCTAATCTCCATCTAGTGGCTGGTGCACACACCAGCAGTAGCTCATCTCCCTACCAGCTCAGGCTTCAAAGTATTCTCCAGAGTATTTATTAAGGTTTGTACATAGCCCAGAATAGCTTGTAAAACTTGGTAACAGGAGCTTCTAAAACATGTCATGTGAAGTTGTGTCAACTTCAGTTTCCTTTCACTCTTTGTCCAGGCAAGTGGGGATGTGTGCCAAGATTGCATTCAGCTGGTCACTGATGTTCAGGAAGCTGTGAAGACAAACTCCTCTTTTGTGAAGTCTTTGGTTGCTCATGCCAAGGAGGAGTGTGACCGTTTGGGGCCTGGGATGTCTGATATGGTAAACTGTCCTTTTTTATTGAAAAGTTTTGTTCCTGTAAGCAAACATAAAAGAGTTTGCTCAGTGCCTTAATCCCCTGATCATATTCTCTATTTAATAACACAATGGAGACTCTGTTGCATATTTTAACAGAGTATAACAGTAACAGCACTGAAATAGTGAAGTAAACTTCAAGGTTAGGAAAGCTGAGTGGGATGTGTGGGACTGGAGAGGAGGAGAAAGACTCCAGATTGCTTCTAACCCTTAAAGGTCATTTTTACAAAAATGGTCTGGGTGGGTAATGTGGTCGTATCAATGGGTGGGTGGGGGGCTTTTTGCCTTGAGAGGAAGAGAAACGATTAAGCAGTTATCTGTGCAGCAGTTTTGTAACCTGAAATGCCATCTTGTATTTGGGCCAAGCTCTGAAAGACCTGTTGTTATGCAGTAGAGCAGGTAAATTAATACCTTGAGATGTATTAGAAAATTTTAGATGAGCTCTACAGTGTGAGCATTTGATAGTCATGAGATTTTCTTTTCCCACTTTCTGCAGTGCAAGACCTACATCTCTGAGTATTCTGACTTGGCCATCCAGATGATGATGCACATGGTAAGATCAGCAGAGTGTAGTATTTGCTCTGATTAATTTATCTGGCTTGTGTAGCTAACTTCTTTGGAGACAGGAAACATGCACTGCAGTAAAACTTTGGAGAGAGCACTTGCTCTGTAAGTCTTGGTGTTAATGCTTTGAACTTGGTGTTTAATTGGATAGCAATTTCAGTTTCAGGATGCTTTCTTGAGCACGTTTCCTTCCATTTTATAAGCACTTCTGCAGTGCAGAAGGCACTCTAATCCTTCGAAATAGGATGATACATTACATCTTTTATCTTAGTCCTGTGCTTACACCACTTCCCCCCTCCCCCAAAATGTGTTAAGGATATTAGAGTTTACTTTGTCACAGTATTGCAAAATTAGTTCAGGTGTGAGAGATAAGGTGTCAGCCCCTGGAAGCAAGGCTGAACATCCTTCTGGAATTGCTGTCTCAAGGTTCCTGCTCTCTGGGCTCTTGACAGGAGCCATGGAAAGTGAGTGGTATCTTCTGCAGCAAGATACAATGACCTCATACATAGCATCTCTTTATCCAGAGAGCTGAGGGCCTTTAAACAACATGGCTAAGCCTTTCCTTAGTGCAGTCTGTAGATGGCATAACAAATTACAGGTGAATAGTGGCTGGCTTGAACCTGAATTTGGCAACATGTGGCCTTTTTTTGTTTCCAGCTGCTAAAGGCTACTTAGAAGCTCATCCTGTTTCTTAAACATTTGGGGGGGAGGTCAATGTTTGTTCCAGCAGTGCTTAGTTTCTCATTTTAAACATTGCAATGCAGTGTGTTGTTAATACCTGAAATTGGAATATGACTACACCTTGTGTGCATCTGAGCCTTGTCCAGACTCTCTGGAGGTAGTCTGCCCAGGATGCCTCAATAACTGCAGATGAGTAATGCTGGTTAGCACTGTGCAATTAAATGTGAGTTTCTGTAGCTGAGGATCTTTGGGGTGGGGACTGTCATATTCCATTATCTTTGTGGAAAGAGAATATAGGCAGTTCCAAGTGCTTGATATGTTTTCTCTCTTAACTGTTATCTTCAATTTCTCCTTTCTTCCACTGTCTCCAATCTCCCCTGTCAACAGAAGGATCAGGTAGGTGAGCAACTTGCCTGTGGTGATAGCCTGCTTGTAGTTCACCCTTTGCTCTTAAAGGGCTTGTAGTTCACTTCTTGCTCTCTTAGCTGTACACTTGGTGTGATTGTACTCAGTGCTGACAGATACAAGGGATATTTATGTGATTAAAACAGAGAAAAGGCTACAGGCTTCCCCCAGTGTATCAGTCCTGATTCCAGCTCCAGATACCACTTTGTGCTACTAAGATTTCAACTTGATTGTGCTTTGGCCAGTAGAGCAGAAAATATCTTCCCCCTTGTACAGAAGAAGGATAGATGTAGAAAAAGCATGCCAGTAGCTCCTGACAGCTGCTGGTTTAAAGTTTGGGCTCAAAAGGGCTTGAGCAAAGCTGTCCCCAGGTCTTTCTTTGGTTAACCTTAAAATCTAGGACAATGGTATAGATGTTTAAAGTATATGAACTGAAAAGATGAAGACCTCCTAGAGCAATTTGGGCTTTTAGTTCAACCTGTCCTGTGGGACCTTGTGTCTGTCATCTCTCTGTGAGGGAACATGTGTGTATGTGGGTGTTGCTGTAACATTAATACCTGGAACAACTTCTTACAATGCATGAACCAAAGGGCTTTAATTTAAGATGCTGCCTGGAGTAGTCTGAAGCAGCACAGAGTCTCTGAGGTGCTGCTTTTGCTTGTGCATGAGATTGTGGCATGATGTATTAATATTAACTCTGGGATAAGCCTCTGCTGTAGGAAGCTTTTTAACAGGGTGAGATGTGATCTTCTAATTACCTGTAGGACCATGGGTGTCTTTTTCTAGCTTAAGTAGACTTTAGGTGGGAAAATGCAAGTTTTGTGTCTCACTCTGTACAGCCTTTCTCATTTTGGAGCAGTTTGCCTCATGTCTGGCATTTCTTTGTGCATTTAGTAATGTATGTTTCAAAATTCAAATGCATAAGGAGTGTATTTCTTTGAGAAATAAAGCCTTTTTAAAGACTGTTTTCTTTTACTGTGAGAACACTGCAAGTTCAATTGTTGCAGTACAAATGGTTAGGCTTGGGTTTTAACAAGCACAACTTTTGTTTCTTGTAGGCCGTGTTCAGTAATGTGAGAAACTGTTTCTGTTTGCAATATGTGATATTTCTGGCAGCTTTAAAGAAGGTAGTTTGTGGATGAGGAAAGAGGTTCTTTCTGCTAGGCATTTCTTTCAGCTTTTGAGTGAACTCTGAAGTCAGGATGGGCCTCTCCTGTGATTACTTAAAGCTGGGGAGCAGCTTTGTGGATGCAGCTCTGGTATGCTGCTGGTGGCTTTTTTTTGGTGTTGGTAGCTCTTAAGTCTGGAGCTCTTAAGACTCCTTCTGAAGGGCTTGAATAGTGTGGTTCATGGGACATGGTTTTTTTAAATGGGGTTTTTAACTTCTCCCTCTTTAACAGGAACTGCTAAATTCCATCCAGTAGCTGTCCTGCCTATAACCTTACCAAATGCTTTGGCAATACTTGAAGTAGAAGTAGTCACGAAACTTTGTGTTGGAGCCTTTTAAAATTTTGCTCTCTCTGCCTGCTCACAGGCTCTGTAGAAAGGGCAGAGACTTCTAGACTTTTAAAAAATTGCTTATACATCTCTTTCCAGCAACCAAAGGACATTTGTGCCATGGTTGGGTTCTGTTCTTCTGTGAAGTCTGTTCCCCTTGTGCCTCTGGTACCAGCTCAGGTGGTTCATGAGGTGAAAATGGAAATTGTGGAGGTAAGATGGGCTTTTTGTGCTTTGCTTTCCTTTTTGCTTTAGTGTAACAAACTAGGTGAAAAAGATGAGCTTTCATGCACAGAATAATCCAAGTCTCCCTGCATATAAATTCCTGGCCTTTTCTTGTTTCTGATACTGATTTGTGAAGTAGGAAAGCTGATTGATTTGTTTGGACAGCAGAGCCTGCACTGAACCAGAGCTAAAAGGCAATGCTTCGGGATTGAAAGGGGAACTCTTGTTCCAGCAGTTCTGAATGACACCTTAAATGTAAATTCTCAGTTTGAGTTTTGCTCTTTGTTTGGAGTAATACTTTGATCCCTTTTAAAAATGGGGCAGCACTCTGCATGTGCAGATGAGGGATTAGAGTCAGAATTCTGAAGTTCTGACTTGGAAGAAGCACCTTGGCTTCTCCAAAGGTTATTTTTACAAACAGGGCGTGCTCCCAATTCTAGGAGATGTTATCCTCCATTAATGTATTTTAAAAACCATTGTATATTTCCCTTGACTTCTGTCTCTGTGGGATTGCTTATTTCTTTGTGCCTACTAAATTCACCTCCATGTATAGCCTGGGGGTTGTAGTCTTAAAATTAGTCATACAAAATGCCTGTTCATTCAGACAGGCTTTTTACTGAGACCTTTGAGGCTGGTTTTGAGTTCTGTTTGACCTTTTGAATACTGCCCAAGTTGAGCAGCTAGGTAAATGCTGTTAGGAATTGTCCCTGTCAGATGTGGTCCAGTGCTGATGGATTGTGTGTGTATTTCTTCCGTGTACTCAGAAAGTCTCAGTTCAAGAGAAGAGCTTTTCCTTGTGTGAAATCTGTGAGACCATGGTGAAAGAAGTGACCGGCCTCTTGGAGAGCAACAAGACTGAGGTGTGTGAGTGGTGGGCATCATACCCCTTCCTGGGCTTTGGCTGAAACAGGGCTGCACTGAAGGGGGAGGGAAAGTCAATTTTACTGCCTCTTCACAACAGCAAAATTTCTATCCTGGGTGGGACAGAAAAGGTGTGCTTATGAGCTGAGTTAAACTTCTCGCCCTCATTTACTCCTGCTCCCCGTGCTTCAGGAGGAGATTGTGCATGAGATGGAGGTGGTGTGCCGTCTGTTCCCGGGAAGTGTCAAGGACCAGTGCAAGGACTTCATCGAGGTCTATGGCCAGGCTGTGATTGACATGCTCTTGGAGGCAACAAATCCTGAAGCTGTGTGTGCCATGCTGAAATGCTGTGCAGCCAGCAAGCTTCCCCAGCAGCCAGGTGGGTGATAAGGGGTCTGTGGTGTTCAAAATGAGCTGGTTCATCCGTGATGAGATGTCTTTTGAGAACACTCCTGATACTGCCTTCTTTCTTCTCTTTGGGGGGAACTACCCAAGCACTGATGTTTGGTTTGTTTTTTATTTTCCTTCTTAGTTGTAGTGAAACCTGCAGGTGGCTTCTGCGATATCTGCAAGATGGTGGTGGCTTATGCAGACAAAGAGCTGGAGAAGAATGCCACGACAGCTGAAATTGAAGCTTTACTGGAAAAAGTCTGTCACTTCCTGCCTGAGTCTGTCAGTGAACAGGTAAGGTGTTTGTGCTGGAGGCAGACTAAAAAGCCGTAGTCTTGGTTGGGAACTGCCCCTGTTGATTTGTTTGGTTTACATAGGTCCTAACAGTGACAGTTACGCTTAACCTCATTTTCTGAGTGTTTCATCTGATATTCTGTCTATATGCTAATTTTAGGTCCATCTCTCAAGTGTCTCTACTTCTGCTATAAATGTCCAGGTACTCCTAACAGAGGTCTCTGTGTTTGGCCAAATGCCTTGTCTCTGGCTGGAGACAAACTGTCCACAGGTGCAGCTGGGACTGGCTTGTGTCCAGCAACCTGATCTTTCACAGGTTTTTCCCTTTACTAATTAGCGCCAAAGTATAGCAGCTTCTCCTGTGCAGTAGAGCAAAAAAAAAAAGGGGGGGGAAAAAGGATTGATCTGAGGCAGTTGAATTTCCTTGCAGACCTTGCCATGTGGCAGCCTGCCTTCCAGTCAAGGCAAGGTAGATGGACATGATCAGAAGGATGAAACAGAATCCTGGAATGATTTGGGTTGGAAGCGACCTTAAAGACTATCTAATTCCAACCCCCTGCTGTAGGCAGGGACATCTTGTAGAGTATTTGGGAAAACTGGAGAGCAGCTTCTCTTGTTGGTTTCTGTAACAGCCTTCTCTGCTAAAGGCTGGGAGGAGTTTGGGGTGCAGGGGGATTAGCTTTGCTCAGTTCCCATCCTTGGGAGTTGGCAAGCCCTTGAATAGATGTCTGCTTTTAAGGGCCTGAATTGACTGGCTGGATTGTTGTACTAATTTGCAGTCAGGAAAGGTTTGCCTGAAAATCTTCAGAGAACAGTGGGTGGGAACTGTTGAAGATCTTTTTTTTCCCCTCAACACTGATCCTGTTCAGGGGATTAATGAAGTAATTGGAAGTAGGCTGGCATAATTCCAGTCGGGCACCTGTTAGACCCCTGATACCAAGATTTACCTGAAAATCTTATTTGGTGGCTGCTGAGCGTCAGCAAGTGGCAACTGCATGTAAGTTTACTGGGGATAGAGAATAGAGGCTTAAAGCAGCTGTGGAACAGCTCTCCCTGCTGTGAGGCTGTTTAATAGCTGTGTTTGGTTTATTAATTGCTGCTGTTTGTCTCTGCTGAGAACAGCAGCATCTTACTCAGCTCTGGAGCCGGCCTCTCCACTAGAGGGAGAGAGGCTGTTCTGGCAGGAAGTGCTCCTGCTGCCGCCTTGTCTGAGGGAATAACTTGAGTACAAGTGCATAGGAGCCCTTGCTGCTGTCCTGCTCAGGATGTTTTGTCTCCAGCTGGTTATGTGTGCTTTCCTCTTGAGACAGGCGTGATCTCCAGTATTAGAGACAAAGCTTTGCAGTCAAAGCTTCTTCTGCTTGGTTCTTTTCCCAAAGCCTGTCCTGTTTGGTTCTTTTCCCTGTGGCCCCTTTATCTCCTCATAGCGTGTCTGCAGGCAGGTATGAGCTAGCAGAAACAATGATGTAGTTGTGTGATTAGTGCCTGACTCCTTTGCCATGTGCAGAGCTCAGGACTCTGCTCTGTCCTTGTGAAGTGTGTTGTTGGAGTGTTCGGGGTAGCATGCAGGCCTGCCTGCTGCAGACCACGCATTCCTCTGCTTTCAGAGGCTCTAGCAGGAGAATCTCTCACCCTGTGTTTTGTTACAGTGTGTGCAGTTTGTGGAACAGTATGAACCCGTGGTTGTGCAACTCTTGGCAGAGGTGATGGATCCCACTTTTGTTTGCACTGTGAGTATTGCATTTGGTTTAATTGAGTGCAGCTCTGATACAGTCCTGCCTACTGTCCTGGGTGCCTTTCAGTGCCCAGCATGCAGAAACTCTGCTGGAATTGAAATCAGCATGCTGAATGCCTGGAGCAAGCCCCTTGTGCAAGGCCTGGGGCTTCCTGAATGGACAGCTGTCTCACTGCCAGACCAGCACAAGGAAGGGCAGAAGGAGAGAGCTGCCAGTGGTTATCCACTGCTGAGGTTCAGTGACAGGGTGGGATGTGCACTGAATATGGTGGAAGGTAAAGTGACATTTCTTGAGAAAGGTCCCTCTCTGAAAGATCTGTTTTTCAAAACCTGATACGAAGGAGTTCCAGTAACTTAACTCTCCCCTGGGTCAGGTTACATGGCTGCTGGTTCAGCTGCAGGTGTGACCTCAGTGAGAGACCCTGCAGATGCCTCAGTGCAGCTTCCACGCTCACTCAGGTGGAAGCTCAGACATCAGGCTGGACTTGAAATCTCTTGGTGAGCTTAGAAAGGCGCTGACTGTGCTGCTGCTCTTTTCCCAGAAACTCGGAGTCTGCGAGTCAGCTAAAGAGCCTCTCCTGGGGAATGATGCCTGTGTCTGGGGTCCGGGCTACTGGTGTAAGAACATGGACACTGCTGCTCAGTGCAATGTACGTAAAGCAGCATTCTGCCTTCAGTTTCCTACTGATCTTTGACAGCTCCTTCTGAGCTGTTTTTGGCTTCTACTGCACTTCGAAGTGGATGAATTCCAGTTCAAAAAGCAAAAGTTTGATCAGAGGGTGTTTCATAGCTCTTTGCTTTCTTAAAGCTGACTTTCCTCTCTTTTTTGTGTCCCACACCTGTCTGCCAGTATTTCAGAATCTATAGTAAGGTACAGTGTCAGCTTTATATTTAGTCAGTGTTCCTGCAGCTGACAGACCATGTCACAATCTCTCAGCAGACTCTAAAAATTGGCTTCCAGTATGGCTTTTTCTGCCAGGCCTTAATGGCTAAGGGTCATCAGCCTTCTTTCCTAAAGCTCCTGGCTGGTGAGGCTCAGGATGTTATTTATCCTAGTCCTCTTTGAAGTCACTTACTTTAAGAAAAACAGATTTGAACGCAAGATCTTGGCTCAGGATAAGGTGTTGAAGTGCTTGTTTGCAAACTGGCTTTTTTCCACTAATATCAGCTATTTCTTCCCCTTTAGGCTGTTGATCACTGCAAACGTCATGTGTGGAACTAGAAGAAGAATTTCCAGTTCTAAAAGATTGCCATGGCTCTTAGGAAATGTGGGCCGAGGTTGGCAGAGAGCTGTATCTCACCTGTCCCTCCTCTCTGCCTCATTAACAATTTGACCTTCAAGTTCCTTTGTTGTAACTCTTCTGTAGCAGTGCTGCTGTTGAAGGATCAGATTTTTGTTGTTGACTTAACAAAGATATTTCTGATTGTACAGTTTAACCCATTATGCTCCTAAAAATAGTCAGTGTGTTGTAGATTTTTTTTTAATTGGTAGACTGAAGTGGTTTTTTATGTGCTGGGAAGAATGACAGAGATGGTGAAATGAGATGAGGCTCTTATCTTTTAATTAAAAAAAAAGGAGAAAGATAGCAACTAAACTTTCAAATGTCTTTCTGTAGGCAGCATTGGGAAGATTTTACATGCTTTGCATTTTTAACATCTGGCTGAAATGTTTATTTTCTCTGTATGGGAACTCTTAAGGGATAATGTTGAATCCGGGAATCCTTTCGGCTGGAATTTTCAAAGCTCTACAGATGCAGAGGAGGGGGCTTTGTGTGCCCAGCTAGCTTTCAAAATCACTGGTACTTAAAAAGATGCATTTGAGTGATCAACCTTTTGCTTTTGAGTGACCATGTTTGTGGCTCATGGCGTTGTTATAGCTAAGGAAAACTTTCCCCCAGCCTTCGATCACATCCTTCTGATTTCCTTGGACTTCTCGGTCTCAGCACGGGTGTTCTGCTGCCAAGCCCAGTCCAGTGGGATGTCAGTTTCCTGAAGCATGCTGGCGTACCTGAGGAACGACTCCCTTTTTTTTTATCCTAGTTGCTCAGTTCTGCTTGGTCTTGCAGCTTCCCACAAGCAGCCAGCTGGGTGCTGAGCTGTCACTGGAAGATGGAGGAGGATCAAGTCAGCAGAAGCTGGGAATATGTCAAAGGGAGTTCAGCACTGAGGGTGGAATTTGTGGAAAAATGGTTTTTATTGTAACCTGTTTGTTCCTTGATCTGTTTTTTCTCTCACAGCATATTTCAGTCATCTAAAACTTGAGAGGTGCTGTGAGGCCTGGGGGCACCTCCCACTGCTGCTCACCCACTCTCACTGACGCCCTTCTGAGTAACTGGAGGTATGAATTGTTATCCAGGGTTCCCATTTCTGTTGGGAAATGCAGCAAGCAGAGGTGGCAGGTGGTAGGAGCACTAAAGTAGGTATTTGAAACTCTGCTGGCACACTTGACAGCCTGCCTTTCACACCTCTCTGAAATTCCACTTAAATGTCTTGAAATCTGAAAAAGAAAAAAAACAAAAAGCCTTCAAGGCAGGCTGCTACCCTGGGAACATGGCAGGCCCTTGATATGGAGGGTCCTTGGGAGTGAGAATCCTGCTTGTATTGCTTGGGATGGACCTTGCATTGGGTGTGCACTTCAGATCAAGTTAATCCCCAAAGCAGAGGCACTGAAGTAGCTCTGACAAGACCTTTGGGAAGGAGCAGCTGGGCAGATGTGGAGCTTTGAAAATCCCAGTCCTGTTCAGAAAGATGCTGGGTAACTCCTGCTGTTCCTGTGGTGTGTGGGGCATTCAGGAGCTCTAGTAACAATGCTGTAGCAGCAAAGTAGAGTATTTTGCACTGGAAAACCACTGGACTGCAGGTTTCTAGTTGATCTGTGTACATACTAAAAGCCTGGGCAGTGCTGACAGATGGCGACAGAGGTTGTTCTCCCCTGTTTCCTGAATGCTGAAGCACTCACGGCTTTAAACAAGAGGGAAAAACATGGAAAATTTCCCCTAAAGACATAAAATACCTGCAGCTTTCTGTCCTGGCAGGCTTGTGCAGTGGTTCTGGTGGTGTATCCCAGCTGGGGTAGATAGAGCAGATAGGAGATGGGCTCTGTCCCTTCAGCATTGCTGCCCTGGAGGGACGGGTTGTGTTACACCACGGCACAGAGGGCGGCATTTGGTGTTTTAAACTGGGTGGTGTGGATCTTTCTTGGGGGGACGTAGGGCTGCATTGACACAACTTGGCAGGTTGGGAAGGTTTTATTGTCTTGGGGTTTTTAGTAGGATTCATGCTGGCGACCTGCTGGGCAAGGTGAACCAGGGGAAGTCCTGTGCTGTTGCTGGGAGTCCCTTTAGTTTTCTCCCTTCCTGTGGACTGTGGCACCTGACCTGCTTGAGTCATGCTGGGGGGACACTGTGCAGTTGCTTTCTAAAGAACATTGTCTTGATTTTTTTTTCTTTTTTCTTTTTTTGCACAAAAGCTTCCTTAACGAACAGTAAAAACTTCTGTAAACCGATAAGTTTGTGTGTTTCATTTTTGTCATTGGCAAAAGTTCTTGTTGAAGTTCCCCTTAGCTGCAGGGCCAGGAGAAGGCAACATCCCAAGGTCTCACTGGGAATCTGGGACTGAATGGAGTCAGGTTCCCATTATGCTGCGTGTCACATCAAGCCTTTGTTCTGCTGAGCACGCTTGCAGGTGGAAGAGGCTTGCCCGGGATTGCTGCTGCTCTCTTTGGACAAACACAATGCCTGGTGTGAGGCAACAGCCCCGTGTTGCAATCGCTGCCTTGCACAGGCCAGAGGGACTTCTTGATACCGGCCTTCCCTGCTGACTCGCATTTAATGTGGCTTCCCATGTGTCCTCATTCCTTGCTTCACTCCAAATAAAAATGTCATTTAAAGGCAGGGAACTTGGTACTGTCACATGGCTCTGAGACAGTTTTCCCTGTGTGTGCCCATCCTCTGCAGACAGGTTAGCGATGAGCAGCAGGTTCTGGGCTGCTTCTGACCTCCTGGGAATACCTGCCTGGCTCTGGTCCCTCCCTCCCTGGTGATGATTTTATAATCAAGGCATAAAGTGAGGGGTGTGGTAATTGCCCTGCGTAGGTGTAGATTCTCACTGCTTCTCCCAGCCCATCCAAGATTCCTCAGTCTGGGAGCAGCATAGGAGAGGAACCAGCCACTGAGGACTCTTAGGAACGGCATGGAGAGCAAATGGAGTGGCTTGGTGTTGATCATTTCTGTGTGCCTGGGCTCCTACCAAGGTAAGGCCAGGCCTGGGGGTAGGTAGGACATGGAGAGCCCAGAAAACCCTGCTGAATCCCTAAACTATTTCCGCTTTGGTGTCTGAGCCCCATAATGTGCTTTTTCTGGTGTTGGAGTTGGGCAGAGGAGAGCTGCGGAGGGTGGGTGGCACCGCTGTCTGTGTTGCCCACCTGGTGGTGAGAGATCTCAGGGCAAAAGGGGTTTGTTCCCTCCCTTCTCTGGGATTCAGGCACGGCAGGTGCTGTGCTGGGACGTGGGAGGAGGGAAGGCAGTTGACAGTGTCTCTGCAGCGGCGGGGGAGAGGGGCTGCTCTACTGCCCTTGATGCTGGGGCCTGGCTGCCGAGGTGGGAGCCGGGGGAAGCCGCTTGGTTGTCACAACAGAGTGACACCTGAAGCTGCCCTTTTCTTGAGGGTCCGCACAGGAGATGCAGGAGGCAGGAAGTTACTGTGGCTTGCTGAGCTCCGGGAAGGGTGATGTGCTCTGCTCACCTCAGGAGCCCTCTCAGCATCAACACTTGGGTATCTGTGAGCGAATCGTCCTGCAGGCAAACCTCTGCTACCGTCCCTTAGTCATCTCCTGCCCATCCCCAGGAAACAAGCTGGGGAAGGCCTGTTCCTAACCTCTGGTCCTTGCTCGAGGGCAAATCGCTGCTTCCTGGGGAACTCTTCCCCGGAATCAGTGGAGCCCTGCTACTGCAAGCAACCCCCCCGCTATGTTTTAGAGTGAAGAGCCCCCCTCGCACCGCAGTTACCACAGGCTTGGCCCATTGGGCTCCCCCGGGGCGACGTGCCCGGGGTTTGTGGCGGAGCACTTCTGGGTGCGTGACCCGGGCTGGGGGGGGACGTGTCCGGGCGTTCCAGCCAGCAACAGGCAGAGCAGGAAAGTTCACCCGTGCTCGGCACGTCCAGCCCTGCGCTGACACCTGCCCCGGGAGCCGGCGGGGCTCGGCCGCACGGCACGGGGGTGCTGCGGGGCCGGGGACCCTGCGAGCCTTGGAGAAGGGCTCGGGAGCTGGGAAGAGTGTCTTTATGGTTCTTGCTGTAACAGGGGCGTGCGCCAGGCCGGGAACTGGGGCGCCGGGGCCCACGCTGCCACCCCCGGGGTTTACGTCACAACCGGCTCGCCAGGCTCTGCCGGCTGGGCCGGGGCGCTCCGGGCTCCGTGGAATGCCAGCACAGCCCCGCCAGAGCTGGAGCTCGGTGCTGCATCCCCGCTGACCAAAGCCCACCCCATCCCCCGGGCCTGGCAGACAGGAATGGGGCAGCTGTGGCCGGCCTGGGACCGTGAGCACGGGAGCATCCCTGCCTCGCTCCTTTGCCAAAAATGGCATCATTTAATAACCCTGCTGCCTGTGTGCCTGGCAGCATGAGGTGGCTCCGTCACGGCTTTGAAACGTGTAGGAGAGCTCACGGGACACCAGCTGCCCCAGTTGCTTGCCCCGTGGCAGTGGTTTCCACCTGGGCAAGCTCCCCCCGCTCTCAGCTGTTGGGTGTTATGGTTAGTCCTAATTATTTTCTGGCCCAGGACTGGTTGCCTGACTTTCAGCTTGAGCAGGGTGAGGAGTAAGTGCTGAGCTGAGGAGGGGCGCGAGCAAGGAAAGTGCAGGACAAAACCACCCGCGTCTTTTAGATCCTCCCGACCCCACCATGGGGTCCGGGCTCCAACACAGGTCTCTGAGAGATGCTGGGGGACCAGCTCAGAAAAAACCCGAGGGGTTGTTGTCTCCCGTCTCCTTGGTTTTGGTGCTGCTCCTTAATGCCTCCGCTGACTTGCCATTCCTGTTTGCCCTGATGCTGGGGCCAGGGTTGAAAAACATAAATATATCCCTCTCAGCTGATGCGGCGAGCGCGGCATCGCGCAGCTGGGAAGGTGTGTGGGAAGCCTGGGAAACCGGGGGGGACTCGCCCTGCCCCGGAGCTCACCTGCCCCAGTGCTGCTGTCAGCCCGATGGGGAAATCGGGGCTGAAACACCACCCAGCAGCCGCCGACCTGCGCCAGCGCTTTGGGAGGCAGGCGGGATTAGTGGGGGGCTTAGGACCCCCAGTCCCAGGGACTTTCCAGGGTGGCCCTGGGCACCGCACGCTGCAGTCTCGTGGATGAGCTGGAGGCGTTGCCAAAATGCAGCTCCCAGGGAAAGCTTTTGGGGAGAAACCTGATAAGGGCAGGGTTGGGTGGAAGGAGCAGTTTCTGCCTTTGGCTTTACTCCTGCTCTGCAAAATCATAGCCAGGGCTGGGGGATAAAAGCTGGATGCGAATGCTTGGGGCGGGGAGGGTTGCACTTTGCTTAGAAACGCCTCTTGCAAAACGGTCTGCAGCAGGGTCTGTCTGTCCCTCTGCTCGAGTGCTGCTCCCTATTTGTCCCCAGATTCCCGGAGCGGCTCCCGGCCAAAGCAAGGCGGCGAAGGGCTTGGGTTGTGCCCTCTCGCCGCCTCCTCCCCGGCCGCATCCTGGGTGGGCACAGTTCCCGGTGGAAACAAACACTCGCCCCGTCAAATATGAGTCCTGACACACCAAGGTGACAATTAAAGCGCGGCTCTTGCGCCACGCCACCGCGCTGCCGGGGCGGGCCGTGCCGCCGCTGCCGTGCCGGGGATTTACAGCCAGGAGAAAATGCTGTCGTGGGGAGGAAATAAAACCAAAAGAACCCCACCAAAAGTGGGGTTGCTCAATCGGTGCCGGGACCCGTGGCGTGACTATCCGGCTGCCGTGCGAGGCTGAGCGCCGGCGCCCCGGGTCTTTCCGGGGGAATAAATCTGCAAGATTTATTGCTGCTTTTACAAGCAGCCGCCTTCGCAGCGTGACAGGAGGATGCTGAGAGGCTGAGAATGAGCCCCAAATTCCCTTCGCTTCTGACCCTGTGACATCCCACTGGAAAAGCTGGCAGCCTGGCAAAACCGACCTTAAAAAATCATTTATAAATTAAACACTCCCCGCCCCCACCCCCCGACTTTGGGAGTTGAGGTGGAATCACAAGAGGAGGATGAGGAGCATTTTTGGATCATACCTTTTTCTGACCCAGAGATGGGGCAACTGAGAGGCATTTTAAAAACTTTTATTCCATTTTTAGTCTCGTGAAGGGTGAGAAAGCACAGATGGTATAATTTATGCCATTACAATCAGAAGCCAAACTATTTCCTAATTACAATACAATATAAGCAGTTTTTTGCTTATCAGCTTTTGTCACATAATGCTGTTTGTGCCTTAAAGCTAATCTTCTAAAATTACCCCTTGTGGATCCTACTACAATGCACTTTTCATAGTTCTATTTCTCCGAAGTATCTGGTCTATTTGCAAGGCCATCATTTGAAACTTGTTTCCAGTTCCATTTCTCTCTTAACAATGTCTGTCCTATTCCATGAAATTTTTATCTCAAAGTTTGCATACAAATTCATACGATGTGAGCCTTCTGTCGAGCTTTAAGAATTCTCTACAAATCCTTTTCCCACAAAGCATCACTCCTAGCTCACTGCGGGGCAGAAAGGGAGGTTGGTTGGTGTCTTGTGGTGCCTTGCGGGCTGAGTCTCCTCTCCCCTCCCGCAGCCGGGGCCAGCCCCCTCCACGAGTGCGGCGAGCGGCCGGAGGACTGGTGCCGCGACGTGGCGACCGCGGCCAAGTGCGGGGCGCTGGAGCTCTGCCGACTCACCGCCTGGGACCGGGCGCTGGGGGTAACCGTGCCGGGAACAGGGGGCGCGGGGGGCTGCGGGAGAGGTGCCCATCTGCCCCAGAGCACGGAGGTGGAGGGAGAACCCCAGCCTGCCCAGCCCGGCACCCGGCATCCAGCAGCGGCGTGTCTGCAGAGTAAATGGCAAAAGTCAACGGGTGCCCCGGGGCGTTCGTGTGGAGTGTTTTTGGGGTGGAGGATTGGGATCTGGGAGGTAAGTGGAGGCTCTGGGTGCTGTGACAGCATCCTGACATGTCCCCTCTCTCTCAGCAGAAGGGAATCCCCTGTCACCTGTGCCAGGTGGCAGTCTCCGTGGTGGGCAAGATCCTGCAGGACAACCGCACCGAGGTGGGGCTCAGCAGGGAGCGGGAACGGGGCTGGTGCTCCTCCCCGCCAGCACCACTGAGGCCCTGAACGCTGTCTCTGTCACCCAGGAAAAGCTGCGGCTCTTCTTGGATAAGAGGTGCCAGTACCTGCCCTTCCAAGACTGGTCTGTCAAGTGCAAGAGGATGGTGGACACCGGCATCCTCGTACTTGTCCAGCTGGGCAAGCAAGTGCTGGTAATGCAGGGGAAGCCCCCAGGTTTTGGTTTCTCCATAGTGTGGGATGTCCTGGGGGCTGGCAGAGCAAAGGATGCTCCAAAGGAACCCGGGACAAACCACCTGAATGACAAGATGGAGAGGGAAATGACCCGGGGCGGGGGCAGGGGGGTGGGTGTGATGGAGGAGACGCAGCCTCAATCCCCCACCTCACCCCTCTGCTCCCCCAGTCACAACCGAAGGTGGTGTGTGGGACCATCAAGTTGTGCCAGCCCCGGAACAGACCCACAGGGACCCCGAAGTATCAGCAGCCACCACCAGCTGCCACAGGCCCCAGCCAGGACTTTGCTGACCTCATCGCCCCCTTCATGGCCAACGTGCCCCTCCTGCTCCATCCCCAGGATCTGCCCCACAGCGAGGCCCAGGTACCATGGCACAGGCAAGGATAGTGCTGATCATGGGACCATGGAATGGTTAGGGTCGGAAGGGAGCTCACAGATGATCTCATTATAAACCCCTGCCATGGACAGGGAGCGTGTCCAGGTTGCTCCATCCAAGCTAGCCTTGGACACTTCCAGGAATGGTGCAGCTCCTCTGGGCAATCTGTGCCAGTATCCTAATGCTGCGCAGGGATGAAAATCCCCTTCTCATCCCCTTCTCAAAAGCATCATCAACAACAATTAGAGAAAGCCCCTAAAACTTCTGCGGAGCTGAAATTACTTCTGACTGGAAGTGTCACCAATTTGGGGAGACATTTCAGGATGCAGGAGGGATGCCAGTCATGCTGCCCCAGATTGCAGCCAGTATTTAAATCCCAGCCTTGCAAATGCAGGTAGGGGGGGAATTGGTTTTGTTTCGTGGGGTACCAATGTGTCCCTTCCCTTGTTAAACTACAGGAGGTGGAAGAGGTATGTGGGGACTGCCTGAAGCTGGTGACGGCCATGCAGCAGGAGCTGGGGACCAACACTGCCTTCACCTGGGCACTGGTGGGCCACGCCAAGCGCTTTTGTGAGACCCTGACACCTGACCTGGCACAGCGGGTGAGGCGGCCAGCAGGGAATCACACAAGGGTTTAGGGTGGAAAGGACCTTAAATACAATCCCACTCCACGGCAGGGACCCCTTCCACTACCCCAGGTTGCTCCAAGCCCCATCCAACCTGGCCTTGGACACTTCCAGGGATGGGCTCCCTTTTCCTCCTCGATGGGAGCATCTTTTGCAGATGCCTGCCCAGGGAGGGGTGTCCACCATTGGGCCCTGACGCTGTGTCTCCCTCCCGCAGTGCCAGCGCTCCCTGGCCCAGTACACGGACACGGCTGCCCAGCTGCTGCGCTATGTGGTAAGAGGCTGAGAGCTCCCCGGGGCTGCCAGGGGTGACTGGGTGCCAGCTGGGGCCCTGAGTGGCACAGCCAAGGGGCCTCATCAGCAAGTGCTCCCTTTTTTAAAGTTAAACTCACTGCCTAATAGTCCTACAAAATAGTAAATATTTTTGCCCCTTCTCTCTGCCTTGCAACTGCTGCATTTATATTTTGTTTTCATTTTTTCTTGCCATTTTCTGGCCTCTCCACCGGTAGCAGGCTGAGGTAAGCAAGATCCATGCCCTGATGTGCTGGGATTCTCCTCCCTGGGGCCAAAGCCCGCCTGATTTGGGATGTCTCTCTCCTCAGGACCCAATGGAGCTGTGTGGCCAGCTGGGACTCTGTGCCTCCACCTCGGTGCTTCCCCTCCACATGCTGCTCACAGAGAAGGTGATGCAGGTCCTGAGCATGCTGGGGGTAAGTGCAGACCCCCTCAGTCTTGCTGTGCTCCTTAAAATCCAAACACTGTGAAAGGGGGAGCCTTATTTTATATTTTGTTTCCTCAAGTACCTCCAGTTATCTAAGGTGGGGAATGCCTTACGTGGGGGATGATGGTGGAATAGGAGGAGGGTGGCTCTGGGGGGGCTCAGCATGCATCCAAGCCCCTTGTCCCTACAGGACAGGGTGGGGAGCACTCCGCTGTGTGACGTGTGCCAGTTCACCGTGAAGACAGTCGAGAGCCTCCTGGAGAACAACATGACAGAGGTGAGCCCCGCTGGTGCTGGGGGGGGCTGGGACAGGGGGCAAAGGGGCAGCAAGGAGCCGCGGTTTCCCTCTTCTGCCTTGTGCCGGCAGGAGCAACTGGTGAACGACATCGAGAAGGTGTGTTACATGCTGCCCCACGGCGTCATCGGGCAGTGCAAGGACTTCGTCAACTCCTACGGCAAAGCCGTGGTGGTCATGCTGCTGCAGGCCACCGACCCGGCGGCCGTCTGCGGCATGCTGCACTGCTGCCCCCGCAGCGGGGACACCCAGCCCGGTGAGCGGGCACCCAGACCCCGGGGTGCAGGGTGTCCCCTCCGCTGGGTGCTGATGGCCGTGTCCTCCAGGGGCTGAATCCCTGGAGCAGCTGGCGGTGACCTCGGGCGCCTTTTGCAACGTCTGCCAGATCGTCATCACCTACTTCGACAACGAGCTGCTGAAGAACGAGACGCTGGAGGAGCTGGGCGAGGTGCTGGAGAAGGGCTGCGCCATGCTGCCCATGCCGCTCACCAGCAAGGTCAGCCGAGGGGGGCACCCCCAGCCCGGCGGGGACACTCCCGCCGCCCCGCCGGGCTCACTCCTCTCTTCCCCCCAGTGCCAGGAGCTCGTGCTGCAGTACGAGCCGGCGGTCGTGCGGCTCTTCGTGCAGATGATGGACCCCACCTTCGTCTGCACTGTAAGCGTCCTCATCCCTGGGGTGGTCCTGACCAAGAGGGGCATCCTTTGTCCGAGCCTGCGGGCTGGGCCAGGGTGGTCAGAGGCTCCTCATGGAGGTTTTCTTCCTCTCCCTCCCACCCTTTTGCTCTGCAATGCAGAAAATCAGAGCCTGTGACTCAGGCAAGGAGGACCTCCTGGGCTCGGCCCCCTGTGTCTGGGGCCCACAATACTGGTGCAAGAACATGGCTACGGCGGTCGAGTGCAGCGTAAGTGCCGGCGGTGTCCCCTCCCCGGGGCCGGCGGGGTGCCGGCACTCCCCGCATCCCAACCCGCCCCATCACTCCCGCAGGCCGTCGCACACTGCCGGCGTCATGTGTGGAATTAGGAGCCATCTCCTCAGCCGGCTGGACTTGCTCTGCCGTTTCGTTCGGGATCCTGGCTCCCTTCCTTCGAGACGTGCCTGCACTCACAGACGGCAGCCGCAGGAGCCAACCGGCCTCATCATGCTGGCGGGGCTGGGGGAACCCCAGCGGCCTCGGCCACTTCTCTTCCACTCCTGGGGCTTGGATTTCCAAATCAGGTTAAGGGACTCGTTCATATTTTCAGGACTAGGGATTCAGCCTTGACATCTCTCAGGGTGACTGCAAAATCCCCAACCTCTATTCCCACCTCCGTCTCCATCCCAATGCCTTCTCTACCTCTCCATCCCACCCTGAACCACTCGTAAGGCCCAGATCCTGCAACGTGGATCTGTCCCCATGGGCTGGGCTGAGTTCTGCTGCCCAAATGCTGGCCTCTTGCTTCTGGCTGGTGGCAGCCTCACCTGAACATAAAATGAATGAGTTTGGGTGCAAGAATTTCCTTTCACACCCCCATCCCTGCTGGGGGTCCTGTGCTGTCCCGGCTGTGGTGGGGAGGGCAGCAGGGTGCTGGCTCGTCCCTCCCTGCCGTGTCGGGGGGATGCCCGCAGTGCCTGGTCCTGAGTGTGCATGGGAACATCCCATCACAAATAAACTCTTCCCGTGAGCCTGGCTGGCTGTGTCCTTCCTTGTGCTGGGGGCCGCAATGGGAGTGTGGGTAAACCTGGAGAACCTTGAATGCTTTCCCCCAAAATCAAAGGTACAGCAACACCGAGGGTGGCATCTTGTGAAGATGATGGATTGAGGGGTGAGTTAAAAGAGACTCTTCTCTTCCAAAGGGGGTTTGGGCTTGATGGATTCAGGGAGGAAGGATGACAGACAGGTTACCCAAAGCCATAGACAGTGTATTTCTGAGTCCCGTAACAGACCGTGCCCGAAACTCTCCACAAGGTTACGACTGGAAACAAACCCCTGAACAAACAAACCCAAAGGCAAGAGAGAAGGGGAAAGAAAAGGGCAACAAAAGACACACACGAGCACTCCACATCCAGAAGCCCCAGTTACTCTCTCTCTTTTTCAATATCGCAACAAGTTTTGGTAAAGCCAGCAAAATGGAGGAATGTCTTTGGGTTGGGTTTTTTTCTTTTTAATTTTTTGGGTCTTTCCTTACTGGAAAGGTGACATTAATGCCAAAAGGATTCAGTCTTTCCCCACCCTTCCCTGGCCCTCCCCATGCTCATGGTCAAAGGCATGACAGCTGCTTGTCCCCAGCCCGTGCCCGGGGATGCTGTGGCAGCACATCATCCGCATCCTCACTGCACCTTCCCCTGTCCTGTCCAGTCTGGACTCATCAGATTCTTTAGCTTTTCTTGTCCCTTTTT
>VWYN01004711.1:236219-334144 GCA_013400075.1 Hippolais icterina
TTTTTCCCTTTTTTTTTTTTTTTAGAAATTTTTTTTTTTTTTAAATAGGAAAAATAAAAAAAATTTAATGGTTTCATGGATAAATGACAGGCGAGTAAAAGCATTCCAATCCTGAGAGCCCTCTCCCGGGGCCTAGCTCTCCAAGGCGGCCGGAGCGATCTGCACCGGGTAGCCTGGACTCCTACAGGGGAAGAGGGGGCCAAGCCCCGGTCTCGGGCTGCCCCTGGCCCCCACCATGGCCCCCCCAGTCTGCGTTCCATCCCTGCTGGCCCCGGCTGGCCAAGAGGAGCAGCAGTGGCACCACTGCTCGTCATAGCTCGGTGATCTCCAGAGGGCTCTCCATGATCACCTCCCGCATCTTGTGCAGGGGGGTGGACTTGGCCGACTCGGTGCGGGCGTTGTGCTCGCTGTAGCCCCCACAGTCGGCAGTCAGAGTCTCCAGCGAGCGGCCCAGCACCTTCTGGTCGTCCTCGGGCAGGCTGTTGAGGTCGGCGGCCAGCAGCGTGCCTGTGCTGCCGTGCACCACGTGGATGCCGTCGGGGCCTTTCAGCTCCACTGGCTGCTTGTGTCGGAAGCGCAGGCTGCCCTGGCTGGGGCTGCGCTCCTCCTCCTCGTCCTCCAGCTCCTTCTGGATCAGCTGCAAGAGAGGCACAGAGCAGGGAGTCACCGCCGTGGCCAAAGCAGATCCTGGCTTCCCTGACTCCTGCAATGCTGGAGTTCAGCCAGAGGGAAGGGCCTTCCTCTTCTGAAGCACCCTCAGAGCCTGGTGAAGAGGATCACCAGTAGATGACCTCCAGCTGGATTGCTCCATCCTTGGGTGGATGCCCCCGCTCAGGTCCCAGATGCCAGGTGGGTGCTGTGTCCTGCAGCCACCCACCGAGGGGCCAAGGAGGAGTTTCGACCCAAGTTGGAATTTGGGGTTGCACGAGAGTGGAGGGGCAGGAGGCAAACAGAGAAAGAAGATGAAAGAAGGCTGGATGGGGCTGGAGGGGAATAAAGGCATGGATAAATGGAGGGCAGAAGGGCTGAAAGGCATCTCCCACACCACTGTTCTCCTCTGCTCTCTTTGCCCCTCGTTTTGCACCCCCAAGAAGGGTAGAAGGCCACAGGAGGAGTTGCTTCTCCCCATACCAGCTCTTCTGCACCAACACCCTCTAGCCCAACATTTTTGCCTCAAAAACCTGTGTTTTTGAGGAAAAACCAGAGAAGCACAAGGAAGGGAAGATGATCCCCCAGAACTTTGGCCAGCCTTGGCAGAAAAGGGAGCTGATGGACAGAGCCCAATCTGCAAAGAGGAGTGTCCTCCCCTGGGGTCAGAAAGACCAAAGGAGAAGGTGTTGCCGCTGATCAGAGGAAACACAGGGAGTCACTGTCGGGAACCCACAGCCTGGAAAACCAGTGAAAAAAACAGCAGTGGGAACCAGTAGAAAACCAGTATCTGACTCGTTTTGACCAAGTAGAACGTGGGAGGACCACTGGATGACAGGGTCCACGGCCACAGGGAGTGACCACAGGCCGTGGGGCCAGGAAGACACACTGCATCCCAGAGGGCACGGCAAGCATCTCCCCACACCCATGCACACCCCTCTACCTCCGAGACCGAAGAGCGGTCCCCCTGACTGGCGGTGGCCTTATGCACCATCCGCTGGGCAAAGAGCTTTTTCAGGCGCATGTAATCATCCAGGACCACCTTCAGGAGAGTGCCCTGGGTGGAGGGGGAGAGACTGCGGGTTATCCAGGGGAGGTGGTTTGACAGGAGGGAGGCCGGCCTCATCCCAGCATGGTTTGGAGCGACATCACCCTCCGGCGCTGTGAACCTGAAGGTGCCAGCTGTAAGAGAAGACTCCTCGGTGCAGGATGCCCGCCCTCAACACTCACCTTGATGGGTCCCTCCCGCATGATCTGCCCCAGCTTGGCGATGTTGTCGTACTCCTGGATGGCTGCCCGCAGGTAGCGGTCATCCTCGGGCTTGGCGGCAGAGGGCTCTCTCCCGAAGGTGCCCTGCGGGAGGAGATAGCGGCTCAGGAGCTGCGGTGGGGGCAGGGACACGGTGTCCCGGCGGGGGCCGTGTCTCACGTGAGTGCGGGCAGGGCTGTTCCAGAGGTCGGTGATCTCGCTCAGGTTCTCCGGAAGGTCGTCCTCGTGCTCCGCCTGCGCCGCCAGCTCCATGTTCCTGCAGAAGGGGTCCAGCCACACCGGGTTGGCCCTGCCCGGGGGAAGGAACAGCCATCAGGGCAGGCAAAGAGCGGCGCTATCCCGAACCCCGAGGTTGCACTGCCTCCTCCTGCTCTGTGCAGGTATGAATTTGGCTGCTCTGGATCCAAATGTGTGCCAAACCCTGCCCATTATCTCTGCTTACCCCAAACCTGGCCAGCATTGGCAGACAGGGAGTCACAGGAGAAAGAATAATATTTTTTAGCTTAGAAAGCTCTCAGAGCAAGCATTTGTCCCAGGATCAGTAATGCTCCATGCAGAGCAGAGCAAAGCAGAGACATCATGTCTCCACCTCCTGGCTCTAAAACACAAGCATCCCTCTCTTGGGAGCAGCCTCCAACCCCAGGAGGTGGCACTCACCCATCAAAGGAGTACTTGTTGGTGTTTGGCATGTCCATGATGTCCATGAAGCCTCTGTTCCCTGCAAAAGGCAGGGGTGAGAGTTACAGGGGGGCACGTTGGTGGGCTTAGCAGCAAACCAAGGGGTGGCACTTCTTTATCAGGGAGGGATAAAGAGCAACCGAAAAAGGCAATGAGAAACAAGGTGGGGTGTGGCAGGTAACGCAGAGCCTGATGCTGAGAAATGCCTCCCACCATCACACCTCGCTGGGCAGGATCACTCCTGATATACACCCCATGATACCCCCCATATCTCCCTGTGACCCCCTCTGTGCTCTCCATGCACCCCACTCTCCCATGCAGCTGGGACACCCCAAACACTGCTCACCAGTGGAGCCAGCCACGATGGCTTTCAATTTCCTTTTGTGCCTGCAAAAGAAACACAGCCAATCAGGGAAGAAAACAAGGAAGATGCCAGAAAGGAGAAGGACACAGAGACTTGCAATAACCTTTCATACAGGGCATGCCTTAAATAACAAATATTAAGTAAGTCGGGGGAAATTGGAGGGGAGAGCTGCCATCAGTATTAAAACCATGAATTTTGGAGGAAGAGGCATCAGGAAGCTGATGTTCTCCTTTGCTTACTGGCATTTCCAGGACCAGAAGAAGCCACGCTGGTCCTCCTGGTCTGAGGGGACATGGCAGGGGCTGGGCAGAGCCTGGGAGTTACTCACACTGTCCGGTAGTACCAGTTCATGAGGATGAAGAGCATGGCAGCCAGGAAGAGCAGGACGGCCAGCACGATGATTGCCATCTAGGAGAGACAGAGGCATGGGGGAAACCTCTGACATGCGGCCAGCACCCGCTGGTGGCCACGTGCCCGAAGTTACACGGGTGGAACATCTCTCCAGGCACTGACCAGTCCCCATGGGAAGTGACACCACCCCCTCTATGAGCAGCACCTCCAGCCCCAGCTGGATCCTTACCTGCAGAGCAGAGAGGTCATCCGGTGCCCGGGCAGTAATGGCAGGCTGCACGTCCAGCACGTTGTAGTTCCTGAAGAGATTCCTCAGCTGCTCCTTGTTCTCGTCTATCATCTGAATAACCCTGGGAAGAGAAGGGTTGCTTGGGCACCCTGACATTACTAAGGGTCCCCAAGGAGCCAGGCTGGGTGCGAGGCCAGGGGACGTACCGCTCCACGTCCAGGATGCGGTTGGTCTCCCTGTTCACCACGTGGATCAGCAGCTCTGTCTGGGCAAAGTTCACCCGGCCTTTCTTGTCAACGTGGAACTGGGGAGAGACAGCAAGGTCTGCAGTGTGGGAGAGGAGTCTCCTCCTGGGCATGCCTCAAGGTGTGCTCGTGTGGTGGGAGACCCTCAAGCATCAATCTGGACCCCCCTTCAGTACATCCCAACCCAGGGTGTATCCGTAACCTTCAGAGCCCAGGGGTGTCTATGGTTATCCAGGCAGGACTCCCTCGAAGGAGACCTCCCAAACAGCACATGGAAGGTTATCTACCCCTCAAAGCAACCTCCAAGGCAGATGGTTACCTGCACATCATCCGTGTTGACAATGGCGCCCGTGATGTTGGAGAGCAGGCTGATGAACTCCTCCTCAAACTGCCTGACCTTGTCAGGAATCTCATTGATGATGATTTTGACCCGCTGGTCATCCCGCAGGATGTAAATCCCCACAATGGCTGTGTCATTGTGGCCCACCAGGTCAGAGGCCATAATGTCCACCACAAAGTAGCCCGGGTTATAGGCCGTGAAGAGGTCAAAGGTTCGCAGGATGCCATCAAGGGTTCCTGTGGAGCGGATGGTCACAAGCCCGGGATTAGTGACTCCAGCCATGAGGACATCTTTAGCCACAGAGATGTCCCTGCCCAAGGCCCCGTGCTCCTGCAGAAGGCTGGGCACCCACCAATGCTGAAGATGTTGGCCACCTCCTCAGAGTCATTGGAATGCTGCTTGATGTAGCGGATGCCCAGGATGTTGTACAGGACCAGGCTGTTATTGCCCACATCGGCATCCACTGCGAGCACTCTGATCAGCTCCGACCCCACTTTGGCATCGGTGGCAACCCCTTTGAGGGAGAGATGGGAGAGGGACCTGGGGCCAGGCTGGCTCTCACTGCCCCATCATTCTGCTGGATTTTCCTGGAAGTGTCTCTGGCTCCTGGTGCCCTCCCAGCCCCTGGCACCTCTTACCCGCTGTATACTCTGACTTGGTGAACTGGGGGGACTGGTCATTGATGTCATCCAGGAAAATCCGCACCTCCTGAAGGGTCAGGTCCTCGCTGAGATCCCAGAACTGGGCTCTTCCCGCCCGCTGGCCCCGGGGAGGGGCCCAGTTCCTCTGGCTTGATGCTTTGACAATGATGGAGTGGTAGGGCTCCTTCTCCCGGTCCAAGTCTCGCAAGACCTTTAGCTTCCCTTCTCGGCTCAGCTGGAAGTTGCTCTCCTGGTTCCCAGCTGGGTGCAGAAAAGCATCCCCAGTAAGTCCTCTTTGGGCTTGGCACTTCCAAAATGCCGCCTTGCAGGGCAGAGAGGCAGCAAGGAGAGGATGGAAATCCTGGGTGAGGGGTGTGTGGGGGACACAGAGCTGCCATCCCCATACCCACCTGCTATGAAGTAGTAGACAATGGCGTTGGAGCCCTCATCTACATCCACTGCACCGGTGACATTCCCCACCACGGTGCCTGGCCGCGAGTGCTCGGGGACAGAGAGTGCCTGGTACTGGGGACTGTCCCTCTGCCAGAGACCCCAGGGAAAGGAACGCTATGAGCACTGAGGTTGCTTCAGATAAAAGCAGACAAATCCCGCGGTGCTTCCCACCATGGTGGCGTCCAGGTGTGCACACTCCATCACATGTGCTCGCTGGCATCCCCATCCCTGCATCCCCTGCATCCCCTGCATCCCCTGCATCCCACCCCCTTCACCCTGGTGCCTTACAGGTGGCCTGAGAAAGATGGGTTCATTGTCATCGATGTCATCGAGCGCTACCTGGAGGGGCTGCATGGTCTCATAGGGTGGCTGGCCCTGGTCGCAGGCCACGATGATCAGCTGGGGAGAGAGGCAAAAGGGCTCTCCTGGGCAAAACCACACGGGCTGGGAGACATCACTGAGGCAGGGACAGAGGACAGCTGGATGGTGGAGGATTTTGGGGGGATTTAAGAGAGAATTGGGTGCTGGCCCACCAGGATGCAATCCCCTTATGACACTTGATAACCACCCCACTCCTGTGAAGGTGTGATACCTCCACAACTGTGTCAGGTGACCCCATCCCCACCACATCACTGGCAGCCCACCAGCCCAACCCCATGCCGGACCCCCAGTCTCAAGGCCCATCCCGGCTCCCTGCCTGGCTCACGTTGTACACTGCCTGCTTCTCCCGGTCCAGCCGCATGGCTGTCTGGATCAGCCCGCTGACAGAGTCGATGCTGAAATACTCCCAGTCCTTGTTCCCTGCCCCCGTTTTCAGCAGGTTGTAGAGCACCACTCCATTGAGACCCTCGTCTTTGTCCGTGGCATAGACCTCGTAGACGTTGGACCGCAGGGGGATCTCCTGCTTGCACACACACAGCCCTTCAGCCTTGGCACTGCACGCAAACCCCCCTACTCCCCCTGCCCCTCTACGCCCCCTTGGCTCAAAATCCCTTGGGTTTGGAGGTCAGCGAACTCCCACTACCTGAACCCCAACAACATGGGGGCTGGCAACATGGAGCCATGATTCCCTCTGGCCTGGTGGGTGGGGTTGACTGGCTGAGTCAAACCTGGCTTCCCAGAAAGGAGAATGTCAGCATTTCCAGCCCGTGTTTATAAACACACTGCACGCACTGTTTACTAATTCTGAGTGCTGCTGGGGTTTCTGTTCCCCAAATCTGCCCCATGCTCACATGCATGGAGAGAGGATGTTTTTGAACACCCACCCCCATGACCCAAAACTCCTTGCCACATGCTAAATCAAGGTCTTGTTGCATCCCCAGTGGAGATGGAGTTTGGATTTTGCTGTTATGGGCAGGAGTGGTCCTGAACACACTCTCAAGATGCCATGACCCTGCTCCCTCCCAAGAGATTTACCTCCTTGATGTGCAGGATGGTGCCGTTGGGTGGGCGGACGAAGACGGGGCGGTTGTCATTGATGTCGATGACCTCAATGTGGAGCATGGTGGTCCCCCAGAGAGGGGGATGCCCTTTGTCCGTGGCCACCACAGTCAGGTTAAACCTCTCGTAGGACTGCAGGCGCCGGCGGGATGTGACAAGCCCAGAGTCTTTATTGATCTTGAAAGCCTCTGGGGACAGAGAAAAACCCCACATCTCTGGCTCAGGACACTTTGCACCAGATAAATTAGAAATAGAAATGAGTATAGCAGCTGAGGTGCACCCCCACAGTGGGCCAGGGGTGCGGGTGGCCTCAGGGCTTTCAGAGCATCCCAGCCACATTGCCACATCCTTGTCTCTGGGACCTATTCCCTGGTCAGCCCTGTCTGTAGTTCACTCCTGCCCAGGCTGCAAGAGTGGAGCTTTTGCCTGATTTCTGTAATTTCTCAGTGTTCAGATAGAGTGGATTTCAGGCACTATCACTATCCACCCATGCTCTTTGCCCCTCAAAGCCTTCACCTAAAGCAGGCAGTGGGTTCGCTCCAAGGCACACTGGTGTACATAGGAAGTCCTGTTGGAGGGGGGGAAGACAAGAGCATATGCCAAGGCTGGACTGCAGGATGAAGGCAGGCAAAGTCCTGACATCCTACACCATGAGGAACTGGAAACTGCAGAGCAATAAAGCTCCATGCTTTCAGTATTGCTCCCAGGAGTCCAAACCAGCCACAGGAGATGGGGTTGTAGGCTTGGTGCCTATGACTCTCTCCTCCTCATAACCCTCCTTCCTGGGGAAGAGCCCCTTGCCCCCAGCACCTACCAGCTCCAGGACCCTCAATGCTGTAGGTCACCACGCCGTTATCCCCTTCGTCCAGGTCGGTGGCACTCATGGTGATCACTGACGTCCCCGCCGGCTCATTCTCGTAGACGCTGGTGCTGAACTGGCTCTTGCTGAACTGGGGCCGGACATCGTTGATGTCCAGGACTGTGATCAGCACCTTTGACAAAGCACAGCCAGCTGGGTGACGTGAGGCTGGGGAAGGCCAGGCAGCCCCCGGGGCCATACTCCTGCTGTGACCTGCAGCTCTGCTGCTGGAGAGAGGTGCCCTTCCTGCTATTTGTTTAACTCCACCAGCCAAATTCCTGCCTCCAACAATGGGGGCCACTGTGGCTGGGGCACACATTCATGCCACAGCCCTTGCAGACAATAGTGTCACCCTCCCCTGCCCCTCTTGCCGCCGTGCTGTCCCCACCACACGAAGTGCCCTGCACCATCCACCCCACAGCTCCCGGCGTTATCTGCTCTTCCTTCTGCCTAATTCCCCCCCAGTCCAGCCACTGGGGAGGAAAGGTGGAGCTTCAATAGCTTCTTGCTGGTGACCACCACCCAAGGGGTGATGACAGGAAGAGAGTCCTACCTGCACAGAGTTCTCCCGACGGTTACTGGAGACATCCCCAGGGTTGTCCCTGGCCACGGCTGTCAGTGTGTAGTGATCCTTCTTTTCCCGGTCCAGGGCTGACAGGACGTAGATGTCACCCTGCAGCACACAGAGACCTTCAGGTGGACCTTGTCTGGCAGAGCTGGTACTCAAGAAGGGGCAGAAGGTGAGGTGTGGGAGCAAGGCACAAGCTGGGACTATTTCAGCCTCCCCTCCCTTTCCCTCGTCTATTCCAGCCTCGGTTGCCTCCTTACCGTGTTGGGATTTATCCCAAACTTGCCCTCTCCATCACCCAGGCTGTACTGGATGAGAGCAAATTGCCCAGAATCTGCATCGGTGGCCGTGACGCTCAGGATGACCGTACCCAACGGCACGTCCTCAAAGACAGCTTTCTGCAACAGAGGGAGCAGGCAGGACTGGCTCAGCCTTGGCTCATGGGCCACTTAGGACTGGGCACAGCCAGACTCCCAACAAGATGCTGGCACAAAGCACGTGGCAGGGTTGGCCATCTTCTCCAAATGGTTCAAGCACAGGCAGTGGGAGGAGGTGTCCCTGGAGAACCCCAGCTCTGTGCCTGTCCTCACCAGGCAGGCGGTGCCCAGCCCCACACACAGAACTTAACAGGGGAGCCCAGCTCACCTGGTAGGATGGTTGACTGAAAACAGGGTTGTTGTCATTGATGTCCACGATCTGGAGGTACACGGGGATCTCAGCAGATCTGCGGGGAGAGCCGTTGTCGGAGGCGCGGACGGTGAAGTTCAGCCACTGCACCTCCTCATAGTCCACTGTCCTGTTGGCCACAACCTTCCCTAGAGGATGGCAGACCCTGAAATGAGAAACCTGACCCAGGTCACCGACCTGCCCCAGATTCCCACCTCCCCAGACCACCAACCTGCTGAATCGTCCTCCAGACAGGCGTAACCTTCCGGGGAGAGGTTCAGCAGCTCGTAGGTGATCTGCCCGTTGGCACCTTTGTCTGGGTCCACTGCTGAGATGGAGATGAGCGTGGTGCCCTGCGTGGCTCCCTCCAGGATCCTCTCAGTGAAATAGGTGACCCCAAAGGGGCGGAAGCGGGGTGTGTTGTCATTGACATCCAAGACATTGACTGTCAGCTTGGCTGTGGCCATGGTGGAGACCATAGTGGGAGAGAACAAAAGGAGAATGAGTGAGAAAGGGAAGGGAAGGAAGGTTGGAAGGAAGGAGGGTTGTAAAGCCACAAGTGTGAAAGTCCAGGAGAGCCAGCTGGTGCTGGTTCATCGAGAAAAATTGCAATATGCCCCAAAGCCACTATGCCCTGAGCATACTATGGGTATGCAGCTAGGATGTCCCTGTGCTGCAGTGGGACACCTGCTCCTGATCTTTGTGTGTCTCCTCACACATGAGCCTGAATTTACCCATAGTGGGGTGGCAAGATGTGGTAGGAATGGTAATGAAGAAATGAGTGCCTCCCATGGTGAGATTAGGGGCACACAGTCCTTTCCACACCCACTGGGGCCCTGGGATGTCTGGGACAGTCTCTGAAGGAGTCCTCAGGGAGAACCTGAACCTGGGAGCTGGTCCAGGACTGGTCCAGCTGGAAATGTTGCTGGTCAGGATGGAGAGGAAGGTGGGAGAGGTGCTGACTGCCCAGAAGCTGCACTGGTGCCTGGGAAGGACTGTGCCAGTCCCTGTCCCCACACTACCAGGGGACAACCCTTACCGTTGGGCACGCTGACCGAGCGGTCGATGACTTCGCTGGCATTGTCATGGACAGAGATGGTGACCTCGTAGGTGGCCACTAGTTCACGGTTGAGGGGAGTTTTGATCTTCACAGCTCCTGGGAACCCCAAAAAGACAGATGTCACAGGCTGTGCCTGTGCCCCAGCCTGGGCAGGGAGGTGTGTACTGGCTGACTGGTGCATCGTGCACCATCTTTGTTCTCCTGCCTCTCCAAAGGGTGAAAAACACTCGAGAGCTACAGGAAGAGACAACTGTTCTCCCCCTACTTCTCCACGTCCTTCCTACCTGCCTGTTCCACATGGCCTCAGGTGGTTCCAGTTGCACATCCAAAAGGTGTTTGGGAGCAGCTGTTGCTGCTCCCCTGCACAACCCCATCCACCTGAGCTCACCATCTTTAACAACCTTGTCCTGTATCTTTTCCAACAAGGGCATTTTTCTTTCCTGGATCAGCTTTGAGCTTCCAGAAGAGACATGGGGAGCTCCTGGCCCTCCTTTCCCAAAGGAGCCCAGCACCTACCCTGGAGTGCTCCCTTGCTCCCCCAGTGAGGGTGCTCGGGTCCAGTCTGCCAAGGCTGAGCAGCCCCTGGCCTGCAACGGAGGCCATCTCTGCCAGTGGGGATGGGTGAGATGGAGGGAGGCCACAGTGGCACGGAGACAGAAATGAGCACAGACACAGAGACAAACCTGGCAGGCTGAGAGCTGGGAAAGAAAGCAAAGTCAGTTAGACAGGGAAGAGAAGACAGGGCAGGGTGAGACAAGGCAGCTGGAGGAGGACAGCAGGGAGGCAGGAGAGGAACATCACCTCCCTGTACCGTGGACACCTACCTCCAGAGAAGAAGAAGTAGAAGCAGAAACGAGGAGAGGGGTCCACACTGCCCACTCCGCCCTTCCCTCTCTCCTACCTGTCCTAAAATCCACCGTGAATGCTCCTTGCTGCTCGGGCACCACCGCGTCCGTGTCATCGCGGGCCACGATCCCCAGCAAGTAGTACTCCAGGCGAGGGTGGAGGTCCCTGTCAATGGCGGTCACCTCGGCCACCACGGTGCCAGGGGGAGCTGACTCAGGGATGCTGACAGTCTGGATGGGGTTGATGAACTCGGGCTGGCAGTCGTTGATGTCGTCGATGATGATGCTGACGGTGGCAGTGCCCGACAGTGCCGGGGTGCCCTGGTCCACGGCCACCACCGTCAGCCGGTAGGCATCGCGCTCCTCGCGGTCGATGGTGATGTTGGCCACGCGGATCACCCCTGTGGCGGCATCAATCAGGAACCTGTCCTGGCCGCCACCCTCAATACGGTAGTCCAGCTGTTGGTTGAGGCCACTGTCAGCATCCGTGGCTGTCACCTGGAGGACGGAGAAGCCTGGAAAGGTGGGACACAGCTCTCTCAAGCGAGGGTTGGAGGGCACCAGTAAAAAGCCCTCGGTCCCAAGGCAATATCAAGCAACAGGGGCAGCCTCAATTCCCAGATTTTCGCTTTGACCCCAACCTGGCCAGCTGTGTCATTGGGAGCTGGATCTTCACAGTCCCAAGGGGACACCCAGGTCACCCCATTTCCCACCCTCACATCCAGTCCTGACCTGGAGGGCTGTTCTCCAACAGCCGCGTTGTGATGAATGCCGGCCGGAAGACAGGGCGGTTGTCATTGTCATCCAGGACGGTCACTGCCAGGCTGGCAGTGCTGTTCAGCCCCCCCACATCACGAGCCACCAGCGTGAATTCCAGGTGAGGGTCCAGCAAAGCCTCTCGGTCTATCACTCCACCGGGCTTCACCGAAAGCACACCTGGAGACGGGGAAAAGCCTGGTGGCAGACCACATGGGGACCTGGTGGCCCTGGGCTAGGGACAGACCAGCTGAGCCACCCCACCTGTCTTGTTGTTGATAACAAAGAGGTCTGGGGATGCCTTCAGGAGCTCATAGGTCACCACAGCATTGCTGCCCTGGTCAGCATCCAGAGCTAGGATGGGTCCATTGAGCATTGTGACTGGAGTCCCTGGATGAGATGACAAAAGCATTAGGGAGGGTGGCAGGCCCCTGCAGGGCACCCCTGTCCCCCTCCCACCCTGGTGACATATGAGGGACGACAATGAATGAATGGAGGAGGTGACAGAGCCAGGCCTCTTGAGGTATGAGGCACTGGGGGGGTGGCTGCTGCAGCCTTGCAGACCGACTCGTGAGGCCCAGGAGAGGTGGTGGGACATCCAGCTAAAAGCAAACAGACAGACACATCCATCAGAGGGGTGGCACCAGCACCCTGCCACCGAGGGTGTCAGCTGGAGGCACCCAAAACCTTTACTTGAGATGTTGCTCAATGGTAGGACAGGATACCTGAGGTCTTGGAGCAGGGAGCAATTTAAATGACAGGAAAGCAAAACAAAACAGTAAGAAGAGTGTTTCTAGCTCTTTGTCTGGGAAGTGTCTATCTGGACAGGCTGGACTCTTTTAAAAAAGTCTAATTCTGAAGCAGGGAAGTTCCAGATGATTGAGAGATGGCAGCCCATCCTCTCCAGGGTACTGGGCAGATGGGTGCCCTCAAGGCTGCCCCCAGGGCTCCGCTGAGCCCACAGGCACCTGCTGCAGCTGAGCAAATCCCAAATGGTGCAAGTTTTGACCTGTGCCAGGAAGGGTTTCCACAAGCAGCGTGGACCAAAGCTACAATCTCCTCAAGGCTGATCAAGGCACAAGCTCCTCAAACTCAGCATCCCTGTCCCACAGAGCGGCAGCCCTGCCCTGCTCAATGTCCTGTCTCCTCCCCCACGGCCAGGAGACACCTCCCCTCATCCAGCCCTGAAGGAAGTCTCCAGGAGCCACATAAGGGAGGGAAGAGAAACTTACCAGGGGGCGAATTCTCCAACACCTCAGCCTGGTAGGAGCTCTGGGTGAAGAGAGGGCGGTTGTCGTTCTCATCTGCTATGGAAATGACCAGCAGGTCAAAATCCTAAAGAAAAATTGGGACAAGAGGGTGATGACCATAATGTTCTTTCCTTGAGCTCACCTTCCCCCTCTCCCACCTCTAGACAAAGCTGCGTTCCCTGGACTGCCCTCAAAGGTGTGCAAGGATCCTTTCGCTGGGGCAGTCAGCCAAAGGATGCTCCACTATCATTGTAGTTGTCCAACTCTCCAGCCCAACACTATCCCACCTTCCAGGACATCTACTGCTGTTGCATGGAGTCAACAAATGGACTTGTCCTAGATCCCACTGGTCCTGTTCTCTGCTGGGGATGAGGCTGTAGCCCCCTCCTTGCGATCCCCAGATGCTTTCTGAGGACAGGGTTGCTGACAGAAACACTGCAGGTAAAGGCACTGCTTGTTTTTGGCCATGGCAGGATCCCCTTTTCCTGCCGCCCTCCTGTCTGCCCCGCTGGAGGTGCCGGCAGTGTCCGTAATTACCCGCCTGGCGTTGCGCGCGTTCTCAGGGTTGTCCTTCACCGTGATGGTCAGCCTGTACTCGGCCACCCGCTCCCTGTCCAGCGGGCGGTTCACGTACACAATGCCACTCTGAAGGGAGAAAACACCACATGGGGCGTGAGGAATGCTTCCCCTAGGGCGTTTCCTGCCAGGACAAGGATGCCAGACAGCACAGCTGGGTTCCCAGCCTCCTTATCCCAGCATCCCACCCCCGGGCCGTACGGTGCTGTTGATGTAGAAGGCATTCTCCGTGTTCCCTGCCGTTATGTCGAAGGTCAGGAGGGCGTTGGGGCCCTGGTCCGCGTCCCGGGCGAGGACGCGGGTGACGAAGCTGGAGACGGCAGCGTTCTCGCTCAGGGTGAGGTTCATCGGGAGGTTCAGCAGCACAGGGTCATTGTCGTTGATGTCCAGCACACGGACACCCACCAGGATCTGCCAGGGACAGAAGCAGGGCAGGCGTGTGGCACATATTTCTGCACCTCCCATCCTTTTCTTGCACTCCCCAGGGAAGAGGTGGGCTTCCCCAACTCAGCCCTGTATGGGAAGGCCTAGGGACAAGGAGAAGGAGGTGGAGGGGAGGAGAATGAAGCTAGAGACCAAAAAGGAAGCAACCGGGCATGGGGGATGGCAGGCCACAGACCCCCGTGCCAGCTGGGGGACTCACAGTGGAGCTGAGGGGAGGCACCCCCCGGTCACGGGCGGCGATGGTGAGGTTATAGAAGGGGATGTTCTCGCGGTCCAGCTCAGCATCCTTCCGCACCCGCAGCTCTCCTTCCACCGGGGAGATGATAAACTCCCCTGCCGGAGACAGTGGGGCCCTGGCTCTCACCATGCCTTGGCTCCCCAAGGGAGTGGCTTGTTTGGGAGCTGGGGCACCATGGCCGGTCTGGGGACAAACCCATGCCCCGTTACTGCAGATACAGGAGGACTGTTGCAGCTGGGGACTGTGCTGGATGCACTCCCAAGCAGCAGCAGGAGCAGGGGAGGGGGTGAATGGCCAAACAAGAGGTGCCTGTCCCTGTTTTCTGGGCCTTTCCAAAGATGCCAACAGCCCCTCCATGCCCTGGCATGGCCACAGCAGGGTTGGCTACACAGCACAGAGTCCCCATAAGCCAAAGGGCCTCGTCCTGCTTGTTCTGGAAAAGCTTTGCAGTCGGATCAGCTGGGAGATGGGGCTGAGCTCCACCCTCCAGATTCCCTGGACTGAAGTCACCAGTCCCTTCACTGAGGGACATCCAGATGTCCCCATGGTTAGGAATGCCCTCAGCTCCTCTGCCATCTGCACCATGGTGCCAGTGGAGCTGTGAGAGCAGGAGAGCAACTTGGTCCCCCAGCACCCTGTAAACCCCACAGGGATTCAGGGATGAGGCTCAGTTTCTCTTTCTGTGCTTTGTTTTTCTGCCTTCTCAATGTCTTTTCGCCTTTATTGTTTAACAGATTTCCCCACTCTCCACAATCCCCAGCCACCCTCTGTCCAGGCACGAACAGGTTAAGTTTCCTGTTGCTCAAAACAGGATTTCCTGGTGTCGACAGGCTGAGCTGGGAGGGAGGATGGCTTTTCTGAGGCGCTTCCGCCCCGTGCTCTCTCCCGCAGGCCAGGCTCTTCCATGGGGCAGCCAGCAGGAGAGGTGATGCCCCCTGTCCCCACTCACCCAGGGGGTCCCCGGCGATGATGCTGTATTCCACTTGTCCATTGGGTCCTGAGTCCCCGTCATGGGCCAGGAAAGTCCAGACACGAGGGCCAGGCTGCCCCTCGGTGACATCGAAGGGACCCTCGTAGGGCCGTGGGAAGGTGGGACAGTTGTCGTTGATGTCATTGAGGTTCACCAGCACCTGCGGTCACGGTGAGAAGCATGAGGGTTGTGAGAGGAGAGGGATGGAAGGGGAAGGGAAGACCACCCCACTGGCTAGGAGCATGGGAAGCTGTGGATGGGTGACATGGGAAAATGCCTCCTGTCTTTCTGGCTTTTCTGGGTTCACTGGACATCCATCTCACAGCTCAGAGATCCAAACTCAGTTATTCCTGATCATGCTTGCCCTACAGTCACACTACAGGACTTCAGCTGTACACTGCCAAACCTCTGGGCCACACGCCACAGTGGGGAACTCAGTGCAAAAACCCAGTGTCCTCCACATCCACGTCTAAACAGGACAGACTAAACCACAGACATGAGTTTAGAGACACCCAATCTCCTGCAGCCAGCTCCACACTGACTCACTCCTTGTCCTCCAACAAATACTCAATTCCTAATGCTGAGCAAACTTTAAAAAATTGACAGGTTGCATCCTTTGTCCAACAAAACTCTCACCACCACTGGTGGTTATGAGAAAGAAATGAGGAGTTTTCTGGCATCCTGGGTTAAGACCAGTGAAATCCACCAGATGGGCATTTGTTGCTGGTTAAATCTAATCTTTACAGGGAGTATATCCAAGTTTTTGCTCTGTTTCCTAGCAGTAGAGAAAACAAACACTGGCACGCCTTATCAGGGTGATGGACTTCCCATCACTGGGGATCTCAAACAATCCCTAAACCTCCTCCTAAAAGCTGTGTTTCGATATTTTGCTGGCACAAACTCCTTGAGCAGTGGAGGAAGGGTGTTTCCTATCTTTCCTGGCTTTGGTGCTTGTTGCTGAAGGGGTTTCCAAGTTCATGTCTCTGCTTGAGCCAAGTGCAGGGGAAGCTCTGCCTTTGCCTGCAGCACATGGCAGCTGCTGCCTTTGCTGCCTGCAGTTAAACCCCGGGTCTGTCCTGGGCCATCCCCAGCAGTATCAGATGCCCAAATCTGAAGGCTTTCCCTTTGTCCAAGCATGAAGTCCCACTGCCAGGTTTGTGGGGACAGATTTTATCCATAGAAATTTCTCACACTGGTATCTTCCCTTCAGTTTTTCTTTTTTTTCCTCTTCACACATAAGAACTTATCTCCTTTTGGGGGATTACAAAAGTGGCTTGATATCGGGGTGAGGTACAATGGTCTGTGGCAATCAAGACAGAAGATGTAACCCACTCCTGCCACCTGCAGACTACCAAATCAATCTGCGCATGCTGTACAATTCATCAAATTTTGGTTTTGGTCACAAAAATAATCAGTGTACTCAATTCCTGCAAAATATTTGCTTTGGAGCTGCTCGCCTGCCCTCCCCAGTCTTTGAGCAGTGCATTAAGTTCAGGTCACCATGGCCCAGTGAAAATAGAAAGAGCTACAGAGAAAAGCAACATAAAAATTATTTGAGGTTTTAAATAACCTCCTTACAAAGGAAAAGGGAATTCTAAAAGCACATAAATAACAAGAAAAGATCAAGATGAAGCTGAAATTAATGCTATAGCAATGCTTTACTACCTGCTGTCCTTTCAAGCAGGAAGGACCAAGAGGACATTTCAAGGAAACACAATGTAACTTAAAAGGAGTTTCAGGAATTTCTCTACATCTCTGCAGGACCAAATAGCTGGGCTAATTAACCCAGAAGCGTCTATTGCACATGACCCTGTTTTGAAACACCCTTGAGGGAGCAAGGTGACAGCAACTGGGAAAACTGGCCACAGCTGGGAAAAGCAGCTGGTGACCACTGGGAAGGAGATGTGAAACTGCTCACAAAGTGGGAACTCCTTGGCCCCAGAGAGGCCACAGTGTTGCAACCCCCCCATCAGCTCCTTACTGTGGCGGTTGACGTCAGCCGGCGCGAGATGATGGGGCACTGGTCGGTGGCAGTGACAATCAAGGTGTAGCGCCCATGGCTGATCTCGTAGTCCAGCTCCTTCACCGTGCGGATCTCCCCCTGCAAGGACAGGGGAGAGCAGCTGGGAGTGAAGGGAGTGGGCCAGGGACGCGTCTGGAACGGGGCTGGCAGCCGTACTGACCGTGGCGTTGTCAATGCGGAAGGTACCCAAGATGTTGCCTTCAGTGATGGCATAGGCCACCGTGCCATTGGGTCCCTCATCCTGGTCCAGGGCCTGCACGGTGACCAGGGTGGCGTTGAGTGTGGAGGGACCTTCATCCAGGGTCACCTCGTACAGCTGCTGCTGGAAGGCGGGAGCGTTGTCGTTCTCATCCAGGATGGTGACGTACACCGTGGTGGTGGCCTGTGGGACATGGGACATGGCGTCAAGCGCTGCAGAAGCATTTGCTGGCTGGACCCAGCTAGGAAAGGCTGGATCTGTCCAGGTCAATGACCAGCATGGGCTCAACACTGCCAAGAGACACGGAGTGCAGGGCTCCAAATGAAATGAGCCATGGCTCCAGATGCACTTCCAGGTAACGGCTGGGTACAGGGATAAATGTACTGAGATGAAATCACACCCTTGATCCCAAGCAAAATGTGTCTCTGTGGGATCCCTCCTCTTTCCACGGTTTACCATTGCTGGCAACACCAGGGAGCAGCCCATAGCACAGGGAAAACCAGATGCTGAACCCCACTGTGCCTTCCTGCCTTTGGAGGAGGCATGTGCAAGTCCTTGCCTTGCCATTGGGGACACCTTGATTGTTCCTAACAGGTGTGGCAATATGGATGGAAAATACCCGGGGACAATGCTGCCATGGCTCAGGGAAGGAACAAAACCAAGGATCTTGGACAAGTGGACTGACCTCCCATGGTCCCACCACCTCCCTGCTGACCACAACGTCACTGCTGGTCAGGCTCAGCTGGATCGGAGCCTCTTCCAGCTGTTCCTGCTTCCTGCTGGCCCTGCATGGGCACCTGGATGTCCTGGCTGTCTTGTGGGGTGTCACCCCACCTGGGGATGGGGGGTGGCAGTGGCACACCACTCTGCCTAAGGGCTCAGCACAGAGGTGGGGGCTTGGGACAATACCACTACCTTGGGGTGTCTGGGCTTCATGCCTACACCTTTCCCCAGCAACAAATTTCTTCCAGTCAGCCAAGGGTTACATTTTTGGCAGGAGCATCACAGCCGTGTTTGCTGTAAAAACCACAATGCCACACGGTAATTAGGTACTCTTCTATTTGCCTGCACACTCCGGATTCAGAGCAGGCAAGCAGCAAAGTTTCCTGCGGTTTCCAAAACCCCATGTGTCTCTGGGCTGCACTTTCCAGGGAAGGCTGACTGGAAATGAGGCAGCTCTCAGCTGCAGCCAGAGATTTTGTTGATGCCTCTGGAATTTGAAGAGAAGCTCCAGGAGGAATTATGTGTCAGACCACGGGGCTGCTTTGCTATTTCAGGGCAGAGCGTAAATGGGCTATAGGAGGGAGCAAAATGTTTTGCTCCCATTTTTTTTGGGAAAGCTCCGTTCCCTTTTCCAAGTCGGCATTGTTCTGAGTAACCCTCCGCTGGACCTGCTGCCCGTTCACCGCAGGAGAGATTCTGCCCCCTTAATCCTCACAAACAAGGGAAAAACAGTAATTGTGAGCAAAGTTACAACCCGGCCCAAGGAATCGGCTCCTGATGGGAAAGGGATGGAGACCAGCACCCGCAAGCCCCTTGGCACGGCGAGTACCCTCCTTAGCACCCCAAAAATGCGCGCAGGGGGACCAGCAGGCTCTAAGTGAGGCTGCAAGGGAAGAAACCCCGCAGAGGCACCCACTGCCCGAAGAGGTGCGTTCCGAAACGATCCCGGCCCGCGGGCGCTCCCGCCCGCAGCTCCCTGCAGCCTCTCACCTCCGGGGGGTGCTCGCCGTTCTCTCCAGCGCTGCGCGAACCGCAATGAAATTTCCTGTGTGTGCAAGTCCGGCTGTCGCTGCGGGGCTGCTCAGAGCGCGCAGTGGCTCCGCAGAGGCCACCTCTCCCTGGCCACCCCGCCGCCATGGGGACAGCGTCCCCCCGAACCGGGCTGCTCCTGGCTGCGCTCTGCCTGCTGGCTTCCCACGGTAAGCTCCAGCTCGCTTTCCTCTCCTCCCTGCCCGGAGAAACTCTCCTCACTGGGGCACCGTGTCCGCCTGCCCGGGGCTGTGCTTCGGCACAAGGAATAATCTGGGGTGTTTGAGGCGTTATTTGCTCTCTTCCCCCGTGATTTTGGTGTGTGCGGGGACCAAGCCAGCGTTTCACACGGTGCTGGCCGTGCTGGGGTAAAGAGGACACAGGGCAACTGTTGTTCTAAAACTCTGAGACTGTTTTGTTCTTTCTTCCTCTGCTTTGATCTAACATGCGTGGAAGGAAAGCAGCCCCCTGTCCCCGCCAGCCTCCCGCTGGAGACCCCGGGCTGCAAAAGCTGCTCCGTTCCCGCACGGCACTTTTCCCTGGCATGGCGGGGATCCCCGGCTGTGCCACGGTGAGAAGACCCTTCCAACAGCCCTGCGGGAGGCAGAGAGGGGATTTGAGCGAGCGGGACTGGGATGCCCTCTCTAAGGATGCTGCGCTCCGCCGGGAAGTGCTGGGCGGCTTCTCTGGGTGGGCAACCAGCCGTGGGCGACTGCCGAGCTCCCCTTCCCCGCAGTGAGCGCTTCCCAGGGCTGGAAGCTCGCCGGCTGCTTATCGGGGGGTTGCTTTGGGAGGGGAATGCGTCATGCCTGACTTTGCACCAGCCGTGGCAGGCAGCGTTTCTGTTCGCGGGTCCGGGGCCAGGCACTGAAACTGGGGCGGTGGCATTAAACCCGCGGTTCCACTCTGGACGACGACTCAGAGAAGGAAGGTGGGAAGGACCATGATCCCTCCCTGGCCTGCGCAGGCGGAGGATGAGCATCGGGCTTGGTTTCACCCTCTCTCCCGGGACAAAGTGACTGCCTCCACGATTTCTGCCAGTGCATCTGCAGGAAGAAAAGATGCCCAAAGATGCCCCACTGCAATGGGGCCAGAGGTCCCTTCTCCTCTCCTCCGGGACAGCAAGGCTGCTGTGGATTGAACCATGTTTTGCTTCTCATCTGAGTCTCAGCATCGGGGAAAAATTCCTGGCATCCCCACAGGGATTCGAACGATATCATTTATGCATCTGGAGTTCTGGGACTGAACTTCCGGCCTTCTGCAATGCAACAAGCTTGGATGCTGATGTTCAGCGTGAGGCTGGTGCCAGAGGAACCGAGCTTTGTGCAACCCTGCGCCTGCCAAAACTTTCTGAACCCCTGGCTAATTTTAGCAGGGATTGATGGAGAAGTAGCCCTTGGAGACATCCAGCTTGGGGATGCTGGCAGCAAGGTGGATGGGGAAGTGTCTCCTCTTCACCTAAAAGATGGCAGGTGAGCTGGGCTTTCCAAAATCACATCACAGGCGCTGTCTCTGAGCCAGGGCTGTGCTGCAAGAGGAGCAAGGCAGGACCTCCCGAGGCTGCTCCCTCCACTGCCTGGGTGATGAGTACCCCCACTGCTGGAAAGGCATTTGGCCCCTGGGGTGCAGGAGATGAGGGCTGTTAACACGTCTCGGCATCGTCAGCAAGTTTTTTCTCTCCGATTTCTTTCATGCCCGAGGTACTTCTGCAGAGCTACGGATGCCCCTGCACATCTCACCTGGCTGATAACTCTGAGGCATTATCACAGCACAGTGATGATGGAGCTTGGGGCACTTTGATGTGAGCCTATTACAAGAACTCCCAGAAGAGGAGGAAAGCAGAGCTCCTTGCTCCACCTGTCTCCAGCAGTGCCTCCCCTGCAGCAGGTGAGCCCCTCCAAAGGCTCCATTCCCTGATTCCCTGATTTCCTCAGAGTGGAAAGAGGTGGCCTGATGTAGAAATCACTTCTGTCAAGCACAGGAGTGCAGATCAAACACCTGCTTGCCAAGGCTGGGGACCAAACACAGGAGATGTGGCCAGGAGAGGCTTTTGGTCACTGACCCAGAATGTGGTGTGAAATCCTGATTTATTTAAGCTGTTGGTGAGCCAGGCAGCACAGGTTTCTGCACTTTTTTGTGTTTCTGTTTTGTCTGAAAGCAGAGTTCCCAGGTGTCAAGAGAGCGATGCCAGCACTTTTGGCACCTGCTTGAGACCTCCTCTGTCTTTACCAGATGGTGACAAGACAACAGCTCTCAGCTCAGCCCTCAACTGGTCCAACCAGCTGGAGATGCGCAGAGATGGGCATCTGGCTTCATTTTGGCATTTGCCAGCAGCTCTGACTTCAAAGGGAATTGTTTGACTGGGGCGTGGAAGGAGCCAAGCCTGGGCTCTGGTCACGGAAGAAGCCCAGGAGATTAAAGATCCATGGGCTTCAGTAAAAAGACACCACCAGAAGATATTTCCTCTGGGCTCCATCTGGCATCCAGCACGTGTTTGAAGCCTTGGTACATCTTGGGGAGGGAACACTGACTGCCCTGGCACCGCTCTGGGCTGTACTGTGTCTTGCCAGCTGCTTTCTCCCCCACTTGATGGCTTTTGAGAACCTTCCCCCGCTCCGGAGCAGGAAGGGAAGCCTGTAATGCCGAAGGTTGCACACATGGTAACCTCTGCCCCTCCCCGAAAGCGTGGGCTGTGCTGACTTTCCATGCAGACGGTTCCCATCAAGCTCCGGAGGTGGAGGCCGGACGGTTTAGCAAGGCAGAGCTTCGCAAACTGTGCGGGGACGAGCGACACGGCCCTACTTCATTTGAGGGCGCTGTGTGGAAAACAAAAGACTCCTGCAGATACTTTTGGAAGGTGTTGGAAGTGTGGCTTCCTCCAATAGAGCCCTGGCTTCCCTTCCTCTGGCTCCCAGGAGACCCCTGATGTGAATGGGGCACTTCCCCTTGCAGCAGGTATCGAGAAACACATCTGAGGTGCCTTTTGTGCTCAGTGCTTTGGCAAGGAGGTGGGAACCCACTCTGCCGCCTGCCAGAACCCATCCAGCCTGGCTGTGCATCCTGGCCCCAGCAGCACCCCAGGATAAGGAGAACTCAGGGCCTGAAAACGAGACTGAACGAGGCAGCGCTGAGCTCAGGCCATGCAAACCTCTGCCCCAGAGCAGCTCGGGGACGTGCTGCTGCACGTGCTGTGGGGAGCAGGAAGCAATCAGCCCGAGTGGTCAGGCAAAGGTCATGCCATCCCTGGCTCTGGGGACTCCTCGGCACTGTGGGCTCTGGAGCAGAGAGTGCGATGGGGCCCATCTCCTTCCCAAAGCCTCCCCCTCTCTGCGGAGCACCCTCAGGCAGGGACTTGGGGGCTTCAGGGCTGCTCTTGCACAGCCCCGTGAGAGTCAGAGATAACCCCAAGGGATGAAGGCACGTTTTTAGTTTCACTCTCTGCAGCAGAGTCTCTGGCCAGGCAGGTCACACAGTGACTCTGCTGCCAGGAGGAGGATGCTCTCGGGGTGGCCCAGCAGTGGGAGCCTCTGGCCTGGCTGGTGCTTGCAGGCAGGCACATCGCCGCCCTGCCTGTGATTGATGCCCTCTCGATATAGCAAACAAGAAACCTCAAAGCGAAACCTGGCGGAGCTAATGGCACAACAGGATGTTACCAAAATAAAACAAAAGCCAAACTATCTCATCCTTATAACATCTTCTCTGCTGCGAACCAGCCCCAGAAACCTCATTCTCCACAGTAATTCGAAGAAAATAAAACCAGAATCTGCTTTTTCTCCAGCTTTCGAAGTGACGTTAGCACTTCTGCAAACATGAAGGGGGTGGCAGGGCCAGAGCACCAAAACCTCTCCTGTCTTTGCACTTTTCCCTCCCCCCATGCACAGCTCCCCTTACCCAGCAGTACCCCCCCACCCGTGTGCTGGGGAAAGATCAGCAATGCCGTAGTGTGTCCCTCGCTCCCGCTTCTGCCACGCCTCCTGCCTGCATTCCAGAACCTCTTTCTGAAAATTGTTTTCGTTTTCCAGCAGCTCCTCACTGTCAGCATCAGCCAGTTCCTCCTTCTCCTCCCTGGGGGCTGAAAAACCAGGAGGGTGGGATCTGCTCCCGACCTCATGTGGGGGAGAAGCGGGGGGCACTGCTCCTCCTAGAACTTTTCTGTTTGTTTTTGCTCCCTTGCTCCTTTCATTTTTTTGCAGCTGGTCCAGCAATGCTTGTGTTTCCTCCTTCACAAGCCTACTGCCTTGCTTCTCCCCTTGTCCTCCTTTGCCTCCCTGCCCCACATCTCTGCCGGCCCCAGAGAAGCTTCTGCCTCCCTGCTGCTGATGCTTAACTGTATTTCAAGAAAGTCTCTCCTGCAGAGTTGATTTCTAGGGTGAAGTTGTGCTCTCAGCCCCACTACAAAATCCTGGAATGATCTGGGTTAAAAGGGAGTTAAAGATCATGTAGTTTCAACTTTATGTAGTTTCAACACCTTCCACTCTCCCAGGTTGTTCAGAGCACCATCCAACCTGGCCTTGGATATGTCCAGGGCAGCCAGGATACTTCTGGGCAACCTGTGCCAGGGCCTCACCACCCTTTGCCAGCACCGGTGCTGGGTTTGCAGTGCTTGTTTGGGCAGTTTTGCTACAAACTCAGGCTAAACCCAGATTCTGACCTGGCACCTTCTCCCTGGCAGGAGGGGCAACAGCTTTCCTTATCACCACCCCGTACTCGCTGTGCGTCTGCCCCGAGGGCCAGAACATCACCCTGACCTGCCGGATCAGCGGCCCCCTGGCCGAGCGCCATGACCTTCTCTACAAAACCTGGTACTTCAGCAGCACGGGCGACCAGAGCTGCTCCGACAAGAGGCACATCCGCAACGTCACAGACAAGGAGCTGCGCCACGACCTCGGCAGGCACCATGAGCCGCCGGCCAATGGCTCCCAAAAATCGCCCCTTGGGCGGCAGAGCAGCCACCACGGCGTGGAGTTTGTCCTTGATCACCATGGCGCCTTCCACATTGTGGTGATGAACCTGACGCTGCAGGACAGTGGGAATTACTGCTGCTACGCCGTGGAGGTCAGGCGGGAAGGGCACAGCAAGCCCCACACCATGCAGGTGGCTCACGGCTTCGTGGAGCTGCAGATCCAGCAAGGTGAGGGGGGTCAAGGGAGCCCCTGCCAGCCCTGCATCCATGGCAGGGCACAGTGCCAAGGAAGGGGTGTGGGGGGATGCAGCACTGGGGCTGGGAAGGCAGTGTGTGCTGATGCTGGAAGTGTGGGGCATGTTCCAGAAGTCAAAGAGCAGCAGATGTTGCAGGTTTGAATTAGAGCTAGAGAGCAATGAAACATTAAAAAAAAAAAAAAAACCAACAAAAAAACCCAAATTTAATAACTCGAGAGGCTGCAACCTCCTTCTGGCACAGAGGAAAACAAGACTCAGCTTAAAAGGAGCTGGCTGGTGGTGCAAGCCCGAGAGAGGGCTCACAGATAACCTTGGGATAGCAGCCCAGTGGGAGAGGCATGAGGGAGGGGAAGGCATCTCTTGGCCTTGATTTGCAGCATTAGATAACTTTTCTTTCGGACTGAAAAAAAAAAAGAGGCTGCACGGTCAGGGATGGGCCCTGCTGCCATGGAGAAAGGGGATCTTGCAGCAGGGATCTCAGTGAACACTTCCCAGGATTAAACTCCTGCTTTGGGCTGCACTGGGATGATGTTCTTAATGCCAGGGAGAAAAGGCAAGGACAGCCAGCAGGCTGGGAGTTCTCTGCGACCTGAGTGAATCCTGAGCTTTTCTGTTCTCTTCTGCAGGCAAAGGAGGGCTTCAAAACTGCACATTTCACACTGCCACCGGCAAAGGTAAAGGGAGAACCCTCTTTCCAGCGTGCTGCTCGCCATCCTGGCCCATGCATTCCCTGGGGATCGCTGCCAACACACCAGTGCCCACACACAGCCACACAGCCGGCTGTTGGGAGGGTGGTTTCCAATGCTCCTCCAACAGGGTGAGCATGACAGGCACATCCTCAGGCTAAGGAGAGCCTTCTTTAGCCCATCACCCAGACATGATGGTCCTGAAGCCCATGGAGATCATTCATCCTGTTGTTCTAAAGCACCTGAGCCCCCTCCCACTACAGGGATTTGGTGGCTGCTGCCATGAGCAGATGGGAAGGGACAGAAAGGTAAAGAGTTGCAGGAACCTCTTGCTACACCTCAACCCTGGGCCACCTCTGCCTTGAGCAGGGAAAACCCAAATCTTGCTTGAGTGCTCAGACAATGTGGGGCTCCCCCAGAGCTGTGTCTAGACATGGAGATGCCCACACTTCACCGTGCAGCTGGTTTCTTGCTGGGTCGCTCTGTCCATCCCCCTTTGCTGGCTCCTAAGTGGGCAGATTTGGCTAAAATTATTTTGCAGCATGCCCATACAAAGGAAGCAGCTCCTGGTCCCCATGAGCTGTGCTTTTGTGTCCCTAAACTTCAGTCTCAAGGGCTGGGACGCCCTGCTCTGTCAGGAAAAAAGAGAAAAATGTCCCCTCCTAAAACACAGACACATAGGGCAAGAAGCTTCTCCCTCAGATGGATGAGCAGGAGAGGAGCTGAACCTGCCCTTGATTTAAGCAGCCCTCAGCCTCACCATGAGCCATCCCACAAGGACCTTGATGGCCACAGATGGGCCTGCAGGTTGCCAGCCTTTCTGGGAGCCTCTGTGGGTAACATTCTCCAGGAGCACGTTAATTAGCAGAGGCTGTGGCCAACAAGCCCTTTGATGCCCGAGCACTTTGAGGCTGGCAGTGGGTCAGAGTCAGCGCTCCAACATTGCTGGGAGCCTTTATCAGGACTTCTATCCTCATATCTAGAAGACCAAAAACCCTGGGATGTCCTGCAGCAATGAAGGACAAAGTCCTAACACGATGCCTCAGAGCTTATCTGCACAGCTGGCAACGCATCCCAGTGTGAATCCTGTGTGGGGGAGCCACCTTGCATCAGCTCTTAGGTAACACGGGGTTGCCCTGAGCTGGACTTAATGATCTTTAAGGTCTCTTCCATCCTGAACAATCCTGTGATTCTGGCTTGGGGAAGCCAAGGAAAGGGAAGGTGAATGGGAGGGCTCATCTCTGCGCTCCTCTGTTGCAGATATCACGGCCGCCGCGCTGGCCACGGGCGCCTGCATTGTGGGCATCCTCTGCCTGCCCCTCATCCTGCTCCTCATTTACAAGCAGAGACAAGCTGCCAGCAGCAGACGTATGTACTGGGACACCCATCTCTTCTCCCAGGCTGCACCAGCCTGGCAAAGCTGGATGGGGTGTGCCGCACTGGGATCAGCTGCTTCGGCTACCCCAAGCCCCACGGGCGTGGTGGAAGGTGGCCCAAAGGCAGGGCCCTGCCAGGTGCCTCCAGCAGAGCTGCCCTGGGAAGGACCAGGCATGCCTGCAGGCTGCTGCTGAGGAGTGTGGGATAGGAGGGGACACCAGCAGCGTGCTGGGGGCACTGACACTGTGAGGATGCTCCCGGAGCCCTTTCCTCCACATCCACTGTGAGAGCCATCTCATTTACTCATCCCTCCCTCCACTGCACACCTGAAATAGAAGCTTTGCCTTCTAAGTGACTGAAAGGCATTATTTGCACCTTTTCTCACCCTGCTGTTTAAAAAAGACCCCTGACATGTCTGTGGCCATAAGACTGCAGCAAGCCAGGTCTCCCCTGTGCTGCCCCAGCCCTGGAATCCCAGGCTGTGCTGAGGCACAGCAGGCTGCCAGCTCCTGCCCGTGCTTGGCTCCCAGAGATTTCGGTAATTAGGCGGAAAGGGGCACCACCTTAACCGGCAGAGCCATTTCATCAGCCCTTAGGCAAGCGGAGGCCCTGTGGTTTTCCTCTCCCAGCTGGGTGGGCGGCTGTGAGGCTCCGAGGAGACCTTTGGAGAAGTGTTTTCTGCAGCAGCAGCAGGCACAGTGCCAGCCACGAGAATGGGAGCTGTGCTTTCGACAGCCATCCCCTTCAGGCACCCATTTAGCAGTGGCTGGGCTGCAGCTCCCACCTCCATCTGCAAAGCATCACCTGGATGCTACTTCACACCAGAGGGCAGTCAAAATCCAGGGGGGTTTGCCCCTCAGGTATCATGGGCCGGTTTATTTCTACACAGCTCTTTTCTTTGGCACAGTCTGGGCCGAAACTCAAGCATCTCAGTTCAGGGTGCTGGCCAGGCAGGCATCCAGCAGAGCCCAGTGACACGGGCTGCGGGATCTGCTGCGGCAAAGGGGCTGAGGGAACACCTAACACGGTGCTGCCCAGCCAAACAGGGGCAGCCCGGTGGTAGGTGATGTTTGCAGAGCCCCAGGACGATGCCACAGGTGGGTGCACCCAGCCACAAGTGGGGCCAGACTGCAGCTGCACCTCACTTCACCCCATGCCTGCAAGAAGTGTCTCTTCCCCTTCCTTGGAGCCTGTGGTCTCAGCCTGGCAGGAAGCTGGGCTGTGGAGTGAACCAGGTGGGAGAGGGCAGGGATGCAGAGCAGGAGGTTTGGGAGCAAAGCAGAGGGCTAAAGAAGTGGGTGAGGGAGGGAGGAATGCAAAGGGAGAGGAGGAACTGGAGGTGGCTAAGACACCAGAACACAGCCCTGTCAGTGGGTCTGGGTTTGACAGTGGGCTTTGTGCTGCCAGCACTGACCCCAAACATTTTCTCTTTGGCAGGTGCCCACGAGCTTGTCAGGATGGATAGGTAAGGAAACCCACGTGGTCCCAGCTCCCCCCAGCTCCTCACACACCCTTGCACCCCAGACCCTGCAAAGGTTTGTCCTTTCCTCCTTCCTCTTGAAGCCGGCAGGTATCCCCAGCCCGGCAGAGCGAAAGGGGTGCTGGTGTCACCCACACCCTGAGTCCTTTCCCTTTCTGGGAAATCGCTGTTTCTCTTCCCTGTCTCCACGCGGGAAGTGCCTCCTTCCGTTTTTCAAGGGGCTGTGTCTCCCTGCACCCCAGGAAGAGCCTGAAACCACTTTGGCTAAACCCTCCCCGCTGCGCTGGGCTCCCTGCTGGCTCTCAGCTGAGGTGCCACCGCCCAAGCCTGCTCCCCGCCCTGCTTGCCTCTTCCCAACCCTCATCCAAACCCCTGGGGATAAAAAAAGGCTCCTGAAATAAAACCCAAATGCCTCTCCTGTCCCCCAGCAGCGCCCAGGGCATCGAGAACCCCGTGTTTGAGGCGGTGCCATCGGCCAGCACGGAGCCCCGGCCGCGGCCCCAGCTCTCCTACATGGCCAGCAGGCTGCCCTCGGAGTCTGGCCGGCACCTGCTCTCGGAGCCCAACACTCCCCTGTCCCCCCCCGGCCCCGGGGACTGCTTCTTCCCCACCCTAGGTGAGTGACTGGCACTGCTGAGCCCCTCTGGAGACGGCAGGAGAGGTGGGAAGGAAAGGGGAAAGTGAGAGTTAAATATCAGCAGCAAACTTGATGGTGTGTGGGACATCAAATCCCCTGGCTTAAAAGATGGGAAGGACCTAAACCCTCTGTTTTCCATGCAGAAGCAGAGTTTGGCCACTTCCTGGAATAATGCACCTTCAGCTGTGGGCTAATATCCCTGGTCTGTCCTTTTCCAGATCCTGTTCCCGACTCACCAAATTCCTTGAAAGCCTAAAGACCCCAGAGGAAACCACATCCAGCAGAGCACACCACGCTGACTGAGACAATAGCCCCGGGAGGGTGGTAGGGCCAGGGGCAGCGATGCCCTAAGAAATGAAGCTGTATGCAGGATCCCTGCCCTTGTCTCCCATCCTGCCACTGCTCTGGGACTGAAAGTGAACCTCTCGCTCGGATTTCGATTTTTAACTACCTGTTTCCATGGAGAAGTGCCTGGCTCTGTACTGCTCACATTTTACAGACTAGCTGAAAATTGAGGATGTGGGAATGGAAGGATGTCCTGCACCTGCAGACTTCCCTGAGGATTAACTTATTGCCAGGGTCTAAGCTCTGCAACATCAACACATTTCTGGATCCTTGACTGAACATCCTCTCTGGGAGTGGATGGTAAAATACTTTATGTAGCATGGAACAAAACAGGATCACCAGCCAGCCTTGTACTACCTTTTTCTTTGCAGAACAGGAAGGGGAGAGGCTCCCTGCTGCCACCAGAGCCCTCTTTCCTCACCAGCCTTTTGAAATGGCCATGGACTTGTGATGCTGCTGCCTTTTCAGCAGGACACATGTTGGCAGAAGCCTTATTTCTGCTGCAGTTTTATCCTTGGCTTGGGATCAGGGCAATTTATCTTTCTGTTTGTTTAATCAGTGCTGATTAAAAGGAAAAAAAGGATGTTTATGGTTTTCATTTGGTTGGTTTGCTTTTTTTTTTTTTAAATCCCTGTCAATTAGAAAGTTCATTTGGAGGGTGTTGGAGGATGTTCCCATGAGGTGGCCAAGAGCCCCTGTGGAGAGGTGGAGGCATGGGGGGCACAGTGGGAAATGTTAAGAGCTTCCCCTTGCCCTCCTGGGGCCAGCATGGCCAGAGCAGCCAGCGCTGGGGCCACTGTGAGAGGACTCGACTCTGTGGTGCCCTGGGGGACGTGGGTGCTCGAACAGCATCTGAACACAGCATCTGGGACTGCTTATCCAAAAGAAAATACAGCTCCAGCGTGACTCAGCCCCGGTGATGATATCAAACCTTGTGGCAGACGCTGTTACTCAGAGTGTGTTCGTTGTTGTTTTTTGGGGTTTTTTTCCTTGTTTCTCTTTCTGTTTAAGGTGGGTAAGAAAATCGCCACGAGACAAACATAAACATTAGTCATGGCAAAACAGTGTCAGACCTGAGCAGCAGCTGCACCAGGCAGTGCAGCCAGGCAGAGCATCCCTGGCAGCACACGCATTTCCACACTACATGGCTGGAAGAAACAGGGTTTGCCTCTGGGCTGGGGACACCCTGGGCTGCTGCAGGATTTGATTATTCAGTGTTGGCCTCAGCAGGAGCACCCTTAAGGTGGTTCAGAGATGAAGGAGAAGCCAGAACCCACACCCCCATCTACCATGGATGTAACATTCTAAACACAGGACTCGTGCTTTATTGCCATCCACGGCTCAGCCCCTTCCCGGCTTTGCTGGGGAATCCAGCACCTGGTGCCTCCAGCACTTCCTTCTCCCTGTCTCAGCAGCTCCAGCTGGAAAGGCACGCCAGGGTTCTGCCTGCAGGTCTTAACAGCTTTGAAACCCGCTCCAAGTCGCTCTGTTCCCTAACGAATGCACTGTTTGATGACAGAATGGAGCTTTGTTGGAAACAGTTTTGCTCTGTGTGGCAGGAACCCCATTTTTTGGGATACCCGGAGCTGCAGGCAGAGCTAAGCTCTCTGCCAGAGGCTCTGGTGTAGCATGCTGGGGCATTGAGCGGCATCAGTTTTCCCTCCAGAAGGAAAACTAAAGACTTCTAGGAGAGAGAAGAAATGGCTTCCCAGGCTTCCACGCATTCTGGAGCAAGAATCCTGCCACAGGGGTGCTGGCCCCCCACGTCGGCCTCCACCACTGTGGAGAAGATGAGACAGATGCTCGTGGTGAAGGTGACCCAGCCGCAAGATCAATGTCTGGGCAGTGAGCATCCACCCTGCCTTGCTGGAGCCACCAGTGCCTGGGGCTGTGGGTGCCAGCAGGATCCCTGTCCTGGTGCATAGGGGTGCTGCAACTTCCTTGGGCAGACCTTCCTGATGCTGCAGGAAGCATCCCAACCACTCTGGAGAAGGGCCAGCCCATGGGGAGGTGCAGCTGCTGGCTTGCCTCAGGGTCAGGCAGCGCCCAGGTGACTCCTGCAATTCCCACACACCTTCCAGTTGCAGCTCACCAGCTTGTGAAGGTTTTTTTCTCCTGAAATGCTTTTTTGTGAAAATATTTTCCTTTTATCAGCAGCATTTTATCCTTTTGTTCCCTCATTTCCAGCTCCCAAGAGATTCCTCTTGGCCAATCTTCCCTGCTCCCTTGCTGTCCTGGGTATCCCAGATCACCACTTCCAAGTGAGGGCTTCCCAGTCCTCTCTCAGCTCTGTCTCCTGTGCCTCTCCCACACAGAGAAGGCCAAACCTTGAAACTCATGGCTGGATGTACAAATTACAAACAATCACCCCCTGTTGCATCAGCCCGGAGCTCCTTGTGAAAGCAGAGTTTCTGGCAGGCAGCGAGCCCCTGACAGACATCATTTCCCCACCCAGGCATGAGGCCAGCGGGCACCCAGCAGCACGCTGGACAGCCTTTCACAAGTCCTGAGTGTCCTCAAGCTCTGAAAAGGGCCAAAACTCTTCTCTCCACTCAGGAATTGGGTCACTGGGCACTTTGTGTCGCGAGGATTTGGGTTGTTGCTGCCGGCATGACGTGTGCTCGTGACACGGTGGGCACACAGCAGAGCCTCTGGGGACAGGCAGGGCTGCTGGGACACTGCCTGGGCAGCGTGGAGCCATAAGCTGTGCCACTTGTCCTCGTTGGCACTGGGAAGGGAGGGGGCCATTGCCATGGCAATGGGATTTGCCAGCTCAGCACACGGCATTCCTCAGCACACCAGGATCAGCGATGCTCCCACAGTGATGGGGACAAGAAGGAGCGGGTGGCATCATGTGCTGCAGTCACATGAAGCTGCCTTCTCTCATTCTGGGGGAAGAGACTTACCTAGGTTTAAGTCTCAGTGACAATACAACTAATGGAAAAGATGCTGATGCAGAATCTGGAGCGTGAAGCAGCTGTGGGAGGGAGAGCTGAGACTGCAAAGCCTAAGTGAGAATCACAGCCACAGTTCGCACTGCTTGCTGTGATCTGTTTCATCAAAATGTAGAGCAGGGCTTTGCAGGCAGAGCTCTGTTAGCAGAGCAGAGAGATGGTGAGAGATAGCCGGTGGAGGTGGGGGACAGGCAGGATGGCAGAGCCAGACAAAAGATGTCAGCCCTTCTCACCATTTGTGCATGTGGGTGCTCACTCACCTCTCTAGAGAGACATGGGGTTAGAAGGACTCAGGACTTCAAAATGCCCTACATGGTATTTGCTCTTTTGGCTGTCCCATGCCAGAGTCATCCTCAGAGGCACAAACAACGAACCAAGCAAGACAGTCACTTCCCCAGGCCATGGGGTGATGGGTGGGGTCTCACACCAACCCCTTTTCAGTCTGACGCCATTCCCCCTTTTCCTGGCACTCTGAGCCCTTGTCAAAATCACCAGAGCTCTTCTCATTCACAAGGGCCACAGCAGGCATGCATGTCGATAGTGAATGGAACTGTGGCTGAGCTGCTGCTCCAGCCACTCCCAGTGCTGAGATGGGTGGGCAGTGTCTGGAGCCCCTCCAGATCCAGCACCCAGAGAGTCTGTGAGCACGGCAGCAGCAGCCAGCACACCACCCCATAGGGATGCTCATATTTTTTGCATTTGGAGATGGGAGATAAGGCCTGTTGAACTGCCCACACCTGAGTGGGCATTTCTAAATAAGGGAAAAAGTTTCAGTTTACATCTAGATATTTTAAGGGTTTTAGCTAGAACCTTCCATGTTCTTCTCATAGTGATTGGCTCAGTGCCAAGAGAGAAGAGGTGGAAGAGTGTAAGAGGTCCACCTGTTGGACCTTGTCACTGTTTGTCAAAGCCTGTACCTCTTTCTATTGGCAGTTTGCCAACAGGAGCATCCTTGTTCATTAGGTAGAAAAGAGAGAGAACAAAGGTGCTCCATGCATTCTCGAGGTGTTTGTAGCAGGTATATGGGATGTGTCCCTATACTTTGTTCAGCTTTGTTTATTGCTTTGTATTATTTTCATTCTTTTATTAAATCTTTTTGATTTTCAAGACATACTCGACCATGCCATCTTGCCAATTATTTAAGCCATTTTCTGTGAGGTGCTGGTCACCCTCAGAAGTATAGGAAAGATTACTATACTGAACGACTGGGAGGGAGGGACCTGCAGGACCAGGCATCGAAGGAGACTGTGAACCAAATCTGTTCACAGCAGGTTTGGACCCCGAGTTACCGAAACATCTCACCCTGTGCCTCTTCTCCCCTTCCACGTTCCACACTCAATGCCAAGCTCCCTCCCACAGTGCTGCCCCAGCCCCACCCTGCCCCCAAAGGCCCATTTTGGTGGCTCACCGACAGCGAGGGGTTGCCCTCGTCCTCCACGGTGACCACGAGGCGGTAGAAGCTCTGGCGCTCGCGGTCTGGCGGGGAGGGCCGGGTGGCGATCTCGCCGGTGACACGGTCCATGCGGAAGGTCAGGTCCTCGTTCCCATGGGTGATGTAGTAGGAGAGGACACTGTTGAGGCCGATGTCCCGGTCGGTGGCGTGTACCTGGGCCACCGCCGTGCCACCGCCGACATTCTGCGGGGTGAGCAGCAGAGATACGTGATGTAAATCCCACAAGCCTCATCACATATAAAATACCCAATTAATAATGTAATTCTAATACAGAGAGGGCACTGACATGCTTGAGGCTCCAAACTCGCTGCCCCAACACCCAGCAGCGCAGCAGAAAGCTGCACATTAGGTCTTATCTAGTCTGGCACAGCCTGGAAAAGCATAAAACCCACAGGGTGTGCAGAGGTGAAGGCCGTATAATGGACCCAGAGCTTGGCTAATTATTTTTGGATAGTCCCATTATGGGGAAAATCAAAACAGAAATTCTGTTCTTCAACCTCCTGTGAACATGTATTAAATAGATAAGAAAACCTTAACGGGGCAATATCCTTAATGCTAAGCTATAAATCACGCGCAGCAGTTCCTCACAGCTAAGTGGCACTGGCTATTACTCATATTTCATTTTTCATCACCAAATTGAGAATCTCCCCTGCCTCAGTCCAGGAATTAAACTGTCAGGAAATAAGTTGTCTTTTCTCATGCCTGATTGTGTTTTATTGCTTAATTATCTAGGCCTTGCTAAGCTGTTTCCTGAAAGCCATTCTTATTCTGCACCCCACCGTCTCTTGTGTCACTTTGTGGCATTTCCATGGGTGTGTAGCCACTTCTCCTTCCGGCTGGTGCCTGCAGCCTTACGGGCTTAAGCTGCTTGCAGAGCTTTTTCCTGGCCCAAAACTAGGAGTACACCACCAGTGAGGGCTTTCAAGGGGTCACCAACCCTTACATCACCCAAGGTGAGGATGGCAAGGGGTCACCGATCCTTAAATGACCCAAGGTGAGGTTTGCAAGCAGATGCCAACCATCAAAGGACCAAAGATGATGTTTGTACTAATGCTTAAATGACCCGAGGTGATGTTTGCAAGGGACACTCCGTTGTCCCCACTTTCCTTGTGGTCAGACCTGACCCTGGGAGGACGGAAGGAGAGGAGCTGGGTGCTCACCTCACTCACGCTCACGTTGTAGCCGAAGGGGCTGTCGATGACAGGGGGGTTGTCATTGACATCAAGGATGTTCACTCGAAGAATGTGCTCCTTCCTCCGGGGAGGAACGCCGCCATCTGACGCTTGGATCTGCAGACAGAGGTGGATTTTCAAGGAAAAAAGGGCTACTTTGAAGCTCAGAGCTCCAAGCAAACAGCCTTGGTGCTCAAACCTCAAGGGGTGAGGGGGTGGTTTGGTGCTGACCCGTAAGGTGTAGTGATCCAGCAGCTCCCGGTCCAGCGGCCGTGCCACGAACACCTCGCCATAGGTGTCGTTGGTGGTACGGATCTCAAAGGCCCGGCCAATATTCCCTGACGTCAGTGAGAAAGTCACCTGGAAACATCACAGGGAAAGAAAACCAGGGCAGGCAGAGTGATGCTGAGGAGGAAGAGAAAGGAGACCCTACAAAAATAAATGCAGCATCCCCCCCAGGATGTCTCAGCTTTTGAAAAGGTCCAGCATAGTGGCACCCACAGTTGTGCTGGCTTATTGCAGCCATCCCAAAGCAAACAGGGCCAACCCCCCTGGCAGCTCTCATGCTGCCAGCAATTTTTGTTATTAAGGGTGATGGGGCCTCATTAATGCTCCTCTGCAGGGTAATGAAAATAACAAATGTCAGAGAGCTTCCTGCTAAGTCTGCTAAGGACTTTGCTGCCGGCCCCCACGGCAGGAGAGGCCACAGCTGGTTTTCAGATTGCAGGGCTCCTTTTGACACTTGTCCCACAGAGCTCTTTGCCCCAGACAGCCCAAGGACGATGTTCTTCCCCTCCTGCTGCATGCCTTGACTGAGGGCTGTTGGTACTTACTGTACAACCCGCCCCCAGAACCACTGGCATTAATGACCAGAGTTTGCTCTCACAGGGATGCAGAGGGAAGAGGTTGGGAGGATGCTGGCCAGGGGATTTCTGTGCCAGTGAAACACTACATACAGCCTCACAGAAGCTGGAAGGGACCCACAAGGATCATCGAGTCCAGCTCCTGGCCCTGCACAGGAAAACCCCAGGAATCACATGACGTGCCTGAGAGTATCGTCCAGATGTCTCCCTCCCTACCTGGCCGTTCTTGCCTGCATCTGGGTCTCGGGCCAGGACCAGGGCCACCCTCTTGCCCACGGGGCTGTCCTCGGCCACGCTGACAGAGGAGTCAGAGGTGATGTCGAACTGGGGGCTGTTGTCATTCTCGTCCAGGACTGTGATGGTCACCTGTGAGGAGGGCACAGGGCTCAGGACATGGACAGGGGCCAGACCCCTGCCCACCCAGCATCGACAGCTACCCTGACACCCCGGCACACCACCAACACACCACACCCCTTTGAGGGGCCAACAGCGTGTCATCCTTCCCCCGTGGGAGTGATGCAGCTGTTTGAGCACAGGAGCTGAAGTTACATCCCTGCCTGCAAAGGAGGAGGAAGAGAAGAAGGAGGAAGGACCCTTGGAGGCTGAAAAACAGCACAAGGCTGCTGCATCTCTCAAGCAGGGTATTTTTTTGTGGAACATCCTCTGGTTTTTATCCTCCAAATAGCCGGGCATGCAGCAGCTCGGGCTGTTGCAGGGTGACCCTTTCCTGTTAAATTTTTCCTAGCAGTGAATTCATCGATGGTCACAGCAGCAAGGTCAGGCAGGATTTGCTTTAAAGCTCAACGGGCACAAAGAAGACAGGGCCAGGTGTGTTTAACTCAACCAGGGCAAGCTGGGTGTGGAGGAGACGTTAGCTCCCTCCTGGAAAAGTGCACATGAGCATGAGATGCTCGAAGGGGACCCGGCTACCTTGGCCACAACTAGGCAGAGGAAATGCTGTCATAGGGTTTGTAATCAAAGTACTGCAGGGCAACACAGAAATGAGAGAGGAAGAGCCTTTCTGTTCCCGGGGATTTATTTATGGGTGCCCCAAGCTCGCAGGTGCGGCCAGGCTGAATGCGACAACATCCCGGGAGGAAGCTGGGAAGCAAGTTGTGCGCCCTGAGGTGATTCAGTTATTGTTGCTGCCAAATTCAAAACAGAGAGCCAGGAGCAGGGAGAGCTCATTCAGCCGCTGCGGCAGATCCGGCAGCTGCTGTCCCAAGCGCTGGATCAGGGAGCCAGGATTCTGCTCGCCAGCAGCAGGGTGGCTCTTGGAGCTGCCCCACGTCCTGGGGGTGGCAGGGAGGCTGGTGCTGGTGGGACGGTGCTGGTGGGACAGTGCTGGAGACCTCCACCCCAGTCCCTCCCTGCAGCTCAGTGTGCACCTTGGGAGGGATTCTGGTCCCCAGCACGATGGACACAATTACCTTCTGTTGGAGGAGAGCAGAGAGAGAAAGAGAGAACACAAACAATGAGGAGTTAGTGAGGGATGAGGAAGTGTAGGTTAACCCTGCATCCTACCACAGCAGTGCCAGGGGTCATGGGTATCCCTCTGCAGTGATTTGGTGGCTCCACTTTGTTTTTTTTCTAGCTAAGTTTGGCATATCTGCCCCTCACCCTGGGAGAGGTTCAGAAAAGAGCACAGCGCTGTGTGGAGAGCAGAGCCATTGGCACCCCTGGGCAGGCCCTGCACTCAGCAGAGAAATGCAAATCACCCCCTGCCTGGCTGCCAGTGAAACTTCTAAATATAACCCTCTGAAACACAAACCACTGTGGAGTATTTCAAGGACGCTAAATATACCTCCTTCAACAGAAGTGTTTTAGCAGGTTTTCCCCCAGATCAGGGTTTCCAGACCCTGGGAGCTGCAGCAGAAAGCTCAGCTAGGATAGGCTGTCCCACGCCAGAGCGGGGAGAGGGAGGGGATCCGAGGTAGACAGCAGTGGTGGGGAAGCTGGGAGAAGCTACTCACCACTGTGGAGTCAATCTTCGGTCCTCCGTCATCAGCCACCACTGTCAAGGTGTAGAAATCGCCTTTCTCTCGGTCTACCTGGCCTCTGACTGTGATCACACCCTGCCAAGCATGAGCAACAGCCATATTGGCCACCAAATCCAAAGCTCACAGTGCCCAAACAAGCCAGGAGGGACCATGCTGTGGCTGCTTACCGTGATCCCATTGATTTTGAAGAGGGAGAGGGCTTGTGGGTTGGTATTGGGGTCAAACTTGTAGGTGATCTGGTTGAGGTTGTCGATGGACCGAGCCTGGACGCGGAGCACCTCGGAGCCCAGGGGGATGTTCTCCATGATCACGGCCTCGTAGCTGCTGTTAGAGAACTGCACGGCCTCGTCCAGCTCGTTCAGCAGGCTGACGTACACGCTGCAGAAGCCCTGGTTGTGGGGGGGTGCTTGGTCCGTGGCAGAGACATTCATCAGGTAGCTGGTTTTGGTCTCATAGTCCAGGTACTCTATGGTGGTGATGAGGCCCGTGCTCTCGTCGATCTCAAACTTCCCTTCCGCACCCGACACGATTTTGTAGCTCACCAGACCCCCGTTCCCTGGGGAGGGAGCAGGAGCCGTGGTGCTGGCTGGACCAAGCACCCCAAAAAGGCATACACCACTGACGCCTACCCCTGGCAGAGCTCATCCCATGGGGTTTCAGCTCAGCCAAGCCGGGATCAGTGGCTGATCTCAGCACTCTCCCCCATGTTGGGTGTCCCTCACCCCACCCTTCCCACCTGTGTCGCGGTCGGTGGCCCGCACCACTGCCACTGATGTCCCAATTCCCGCCGTCTCCCGCAGCCCCAGGCGGTTGTACTGGCGCTGGGTGAACACCGGCACCTCGTCGTTGACGTCTTCCACGTACACGATCACCTGGGAAGCCCCGGAGAAATCACGTGTGAAGCAGGAAAACTTGGGGAAAAAACGCTTCCTGGTGCTAGTGGGAGAAGCATTTCAGCGTGTTCAAAGCCAGGCTGGACAGGGCTTGGAGTGTCCCAGGCTGGTGGAGGTGCCTCTGACAATGGCAGAGGCGTTGGAACTAGGGGAGATTTAAGGTCTCTTCCAACTTAACTCATTCCATAATCCTGTGATAACCTTTTCTTCAAACACCACGTGATGGAGAGTAAACACAAACAGTTTAACATCACAGATTTAAACAAGCCCCGTGGGTTGGAGTGAGTCAGTCTTTCCCTGCTGGGGGGGCGGGGGGTACACTGGGTACATTAATTCCTCCATCCTGTGGGATCCCCTCATCAAACCCTTGGAGACCTCACAACACAGAAACACTGGTGACTCGGTGGGAAATTCTGCTCCAAGTTCAGTGCTGTTCCCCCAGGGAACACACTTCCTTCTCCTGGTTTTCTGCTCGCTGCTGGTGCTGGGGGCACTTCACACTCAGCCAGAGCCCACCCCACCACTGGGCCTAAGAATAGACGCAACAGCAGCGCTGGGTTTGTGAGAACCGTGGGAAGATGGTGAAGACTGTCACCACTGGATCCTGGATTATTTAAATAGTGCCTAGCCAGGACACATGGTTTTTACCAGGCTGAGGCTCAGCTTTCCTTCCTGCATCTCACCGAGTGAGCAGGCCTCCCTCTGAGTGACTGCTGCACCACTCAGCAGCAGTCTAATGGCACCAAAACCTCACAGGAAAAAGCCAAAATTAAACAACCTCCCGCCACCAACAAGCTCTTCTCTACCCATGAGCAGCCCCCAGAGACCTTCCACCAGCATCTTCATGCCAGATCCTTCCAATTTCCCATACAACTGCAAGGGCTGGGAAAGACCAAGCCTGCCAAACCTTTTGCGTGAACTTGCGGCCCGCGGCGGCCGCGAGGTCCTTACCCGCACGGAGCTCCTCATGGGCCCCTGCTCTGTGTTGTAGGCCTCCACCTCCAGCACGTGGGAGGAGTTCTGCTCCCTGTCCAGGTGCCGCACACCTCGCATCACCAGCCCCGTGCTGGGATTGATGCGGAAGTGGTTGTGCTCATTTCCTGGTGGGGGGAGGAAAAACGAGAGCGATGTTGCCCACTGCCTCGATATCCATCCTGGTGACACACGGACCCCTCCCAGGGGGCTTTTTGGAGGGAGGCCATTGAGCAAAACTTCAGCCCCATCACCTCTGGCTACATCAGACTCAGCTAGATCAGTGTTTGGCTCTGGGTCAGGCCAGGAGGAGCTACAGAATCCCATCAAATAAGAAAAATGTGGATGTGTTGGAGCGAGTCCAGAGGAGGCCATAAAGATGCTCTGAGGGCTGGAGCAACTCTGCTCTAGATCCAGGCTGGGAGAGCTGGGAGTGTTCAGCCTGGAGAACAGAGAAGGCTCTGGGGAGACCTCAGAGCCCCTTCCAGTGTCTAAAGGGGCTCCAGGAGTGCTGGACAGGGACCTGGGACAAGGGCATGGAGTGACAGGACAAGGGCAAATGGCTTCAGACTAAAAGAAGGCAGGGATAAAAGGGATATTGGAAAGAAATTCTTCCCTATGATGGTGGTGAGGCCCTGGCACAAGCTGCCCAGAGGAGCGGTGGCTGTGCCCATCCCTGAACTGTCCAAGGCCATGTTGGAGGGGCTTGGAGCAACCTGGGGTAGTGGAAGGTGTCCCCGCCCATGGCAGGGGGTTGGAATGAAGTGAACTTTAAGGTGCCTTCCAATCCAAACCATTCTGTGATTTTAGAGTTCTATCTAGCTGTCCATCGACAACAAATCATTCCCCAGCAATGAGCCCTAAAGCTGAATTTTGCTTAGGGCTGGGAGAAATGGTTCTGTGGGCTCCAAAGTGCAGAAGGATGGTGAGCTCAACCTCCTGAGGCTGGGCAGAGCCTGGGACAAACTCCCTGATGCACAAAGGGGCACCTGGACTTACCCTTGACAATCCTGTACCACACTCTCCCGTTAATGCCTTCATCCACATCGGTGGCTTGCACCTTTGTGAGAAAAGAAGAGGAGTAGAGGTGAAGGGCAGAGAATCCCAGACTAGGACTAGTCCTCCTACCCTGCCAAAGCTGGACATCCTTCTCCTCCACCTGAGGTGGGGAGCTTACCAAACAGAAAGCAAAGTAAGCTACCCTCCCCTCACCATTGGATAGCAGGCACAGTGGGCTCAGGAGCCCTTGGCTGCCAGCTCAGCTGCTGGATTGAGGTGGGAGCTGAGTCTCAGGACCACACCACAGATCCCACGGGTCTGTGTGCTGGAGGAGGTGCCTTCATCAATCCCACCCTGTATTTCAGTGCTTGTCCCAGTGGCGATGCCGCCAGGGATGGAGCTGGGCAGGGCGAGCTGCTCCCGTGTCTGGTGGGCACGCAGCCCTTGGCATCCTGGTGAGTCACTCAAGCAGCGGCACATGGAAAAACTGCCAAAGGAAATGTGAATGCAACCAGCCTAGAGCGTCCTCGTGAGCCCCTGAGAGGAGTGGGATGCAGGCTGGGCTCTGATGCACTGCACAGTCCCAGCACGGAGCAACTCTGCCCTCTGCCCCGGAAAACCAAGGCACTGGTTCCCTCTGGTGTCACTGAGCAAGACTGCAGTGCTTTCCCTAAAGCCCTGGCCAGCAGCCGGCAGCTGAGCGGGACCTGGAGGTGACCAGCAGGGCCAGCGCTTCCAGTCCAGCTGGCACTGAACCCCTGCCATCTTCTCTCGGCAAAACCCACTCCCCACAAAGCACCCAAAGCTCGACCGCGGCGTGGCCGCTCACAAATCAGCAGGGTGAGGATGCAGGGAATGCCCTGAGCCTTTATTCTCTCCCTGCTTCCCTCTGCAAGGCATCTTCCGCCTCATCTACTTTCTGCAACACTACCCAGCAGTTTCTTTTTCCCAGGAAGGTTTGCACCCAGATTTATGCTGGAAAGAGGAAAGGCTGCTGCAAAGGATGCATGTGCAGTGGGAACAGCGAGGGCTTTCACCCCCAGCCCCACACAACACTCACAGGAGTCAGAGATGCTCCTCTGGTTTTGAGGTACCTTGAACTGCTCGTGCTCCCTTTCACCAAGTCCCCCTGCATGAGCAGAACACTTGGAAAATACTGAGCTCTATCTGGGTTTCTCATCCCTGTGCCCACATGTGCTGTTTTCCTCTGTCCCAGACCAGTCTATACCTTGCTTGTGGCTTATTCCACGTTCCACCAAGGGACTTCCTTTCACAGTGGGGAGTTCTCCCTCCCAAACCAGCTCTTTCACCTGCTGGGCTCCCTGAGGCAGAGCTGGGCCGTCTCCTCTCCCATGGGATGGATGGGCCCCACAGCAGTAGGCAAGTGATGCTCAGGCAGACCAGCTGCCTTGCCATGGCACTGGGAGAAGCTATCATGCAGCCAGAGGAGGAAAAACAAAGGGATGGGAGGCAAATCCTTGCAGCTTTTTGTGCCATTCCTTGCCCCACTGTGCCAAGGAGAGTGCATTTCAGGATGAGCCAACTGCACCTCGCAAACTCCCCTTGGGCCATCCCCTTCCCAGCTCGCCCCAAGCCTGAAGCTCTGCTACCTAAACGAGGTGATATGAGTCAGCAAAGGCATTTGTTTTTTATTAAAAAACAGTAGTTTGCATTAAAGCATGGCGTGCTCGTGCCCACCTGCAGCCTGAGGAAAGGTTTGACCTGCTGAGCTCCCAAAGGAAAGGTGGTACTTTGACAGACTGTCCCAAACTTGGGAAAACAATGGCAGGGCGAGCAGTGGGAGAAAAGTTCTTTCTGCTGCAGGTGGAAAGCACCTTGTGCAGCCAAGCTGAGCTCCAGCCTATTTTATCCCTCTGCAGGCACAGCCAGCCTGTCACATTTTTTTTCAACCCCCCTGTCAGCCACTAGAGAGGTGTCAGGAAAGGATGAGGAGGGACAATAAAAGAATGGGAAAAAAGTAGATTTTCTGGGAGAAGGGGAGCAGGCATAAGCAGGGCAGGTGCCACCCCTCCCAACACAGGGGGCTCAGCCCACGACCGCACCATTTAGTCATCCTACAGGGACAAATCCTGCAGGGACGCATGCCAGGGGGCTCGCCCCAGCCAGGGACACAGCTCCGGGGCGCTACAGCGCTGGCAGAGCCCGGGAAGGGGCTCAGGGCCCCTCGGCTTTGCTCGCTCAGGCTGTCCCCAGTGCGGCTGCCACCTCTGTCCCACCCTCCCCAAAGGGAGGAGGGGGCTGGCAGCCTGCAGAGCGCGGTGGGACAGGCGGCGAGGCGGAGTGCGGGAGGCAGAGCCCGGGCTCGGCCGGCTGCTGAGAGGTAGGGAGCCCAAACCCCCGCGGCAAAGCCACCGCCGGCCCCTTAGGTCACCCCCAGGGGTGAGACAGACCCCCGGCTGCACAGCTGCTGCCCTCACCCTGAGGAAAGGCTGAAAATGGGTGGGGACGCAAAGTTTGGGGTGGGCATGAGGTCAGACATCCTTCCTGCCTTCCCAGTCGCGTTGCTCTCTCTCTCCCGCTGATGGGAGAGGGGAAAAAAGTCCTGTGGATGGAGCTGTGCTGTTTAACAGCGTCACTCACAGCCCTCTGCTCCGGGAATCCAACCATCCGGGTCAGGCGTGTTTGGTTCTTCCCAGCATCACCTCCTCCTGCAAGCTGGTGGAAAGATTTAGTACACTGGGAAAAGTCGGGGAGCTCCAGGAAAAGTGTTGCTAAGCAAGCCGGGGAGGGGAATGAGAGCTGCTTTTCATGGGAGCTGTGCCACAGGCAGTGCCTGAAAACAGCCTTTTCTTTGCAGAAGTTTGGGAAAGGGAGGGAGAGCATATGGAAAAACTGCCAAACTAGGCATCTGGGCCAGGCCAGGGAGCAATGCCTGGTGCTGGGCAGAATAACCCTCTCTGCTGCCCATGCACGAGAATCATTTTTTTTTCTTCCTTTCCACGTTTCTCAGGGGCATTTTACCTTTTGCAGTTTCTCTTTTTTCCCTCTGATCCTCATCTGCCTCGTGGCCAGTGCTGGAGCCCAAGTGCTCCGGGGACGTGTCATATTTGGAGCTGATCAGGCAGGGACAAACCTCTGAGGAGGATTTCCAGGACAGGAAAATCTCTTTTAACCCACCAAGGTGAAGAATATGGAGCCTGGGTGGGACAGTGATGCTGGGAAGGGGCAATGCCATGAAAGCTCTGCCAGCTGAGCTGGGTGTGAGGAGAGGCTGGATGGGAAGCCAAGAGGCTGAAAAAGCCTGGGAAAAGATCGCTGTGATCCCTCCCGATGGGTTTCTATGGATCACTGTCAAGAGAATTTAAAAGACAAACTCTGCAGCCATGAGCAAGGGAGGAAAAACAGCCTGAGGGAATTGTCCACGCCTCCTGGCTGGCTCTTAAGGAACAATGTAAGGTCACCAGGCTGAACACATGCTGTCAGCAAATGCCAGCATGGAGGTAGCCGTGGAAACCTTGATTCAGGCTGCCTTTGGTGTGGGACACTGCAGCCCTACCTGCTGGCTCTGGGGCCTGGGCAGCACAGAGGAGCAGCCTGGGCAGCCTGTCCATGGAGCCTGGGGGTCCTTGGGATTGCTGCTCTGTTCCCAAAGCTGAGGGGAAGGGATGGAGCTAGTTAGGGATTAAAAAATACTTCTGGGGTGAAGTGAGGTGAAAACACCACTGTGGAGGGGTTGACAAGAGCCCCAGCCCCTGGCACTGCCTGCAATACACACAGAGATTCACAGTCTCAAGTTCTGACCCATTTGTTTCTGCATTTCCCATTTTCCAGGCACAGACCTGGCTCTGACCCATGGAAACAGCACCATCTCCCCAAAGACCCCCCAAGCTCTGAGCAGGCTGACACACCCTTAGCGATTTAAATCACGTCACTGATGTTTTCTCTCCACCTTTTGGAATGTTTTATGGTGAACATTTGGCTGCTGCCTTATACACACCTGTGTGACTTTAGGATGGTGGCTGCAAGAGCAGACCCAGAGACTGGCAACCCCTGCACCCCTGCCTTTCCCCTCCTAAGATCTCAGTTTTAATACAAATCCAAGTTTACCAGGAGACTGCCCAGCCACAGACCATTTAGACAGCTCTCCCACATCTCCACAGGAAAGTCAGCATTATAAAGCTTTACCTCCAGCACACAGGCTGGAGCACCAAGGGCATTGCAGAGGGTTGGCACTAACAGGATTTCCCCAGCCCTCATCTCCTCATCTCCATCTGGGGAGATGCCAGCCTCTGGCACAGCCTATCTGGGGCTGGGGAGTGCATGTGAGCAAAGAAGTGGGTGCAAAATGCCCCTGGGAGGAGGATCTGACCCACTGGGGAAAGGAGAGGACAGTCTCCACCAGGTGTTAGGTAAGAGCTATCACTTTGGGAAGCTAGTTTGCATCACCTGTGACATGTCTGAGCCTGAAAGCAGGTCAGCAAAATGCCTGACACGAGGGGTTTTGGCACAAGTAGGGTGAGGGCGTTACTCCTCACCCCTGCAAAATAATAAAGATAGTGCTAGTACAATACCACAGCTTGATGGGGACTTATCAAGGCACAGGCTCAACCAACTGTCCAATTTCTTCAGGAGAATAATCATAAAACCCCCAAAGGACAGCCAATTCAACAAACCTGCATTTCTGGGGAACAGAGGAGAACCAAACCTCAGCAGCTTGAGGGGAGGATTCTGAACTTTCTGTAGCACACAGATATTTATCTCTTCCAAAAAACCTTCACACAATGTGTGTGTGCTCCCTAAAACTGTCCTCTCAGGGGCAATGGTACCACACATAAATAGTTGTAGATTTCTTTGCCAGGTGGTTTTGCACTTCAGGGTGATACTTTGCAAGCATAAACCCCACCTCTGTGCTCTGCCTCCTGGCAAATCAGATGGACACCTCCTGTCCCCCTCTGCCAATGAAAACATGGCTGAGAGAATTTTGGATGTCAAGGCATGACCAGAATCAATCATTTTAACCAGAGGGTGGCTGTCTGTCCAGCTTCCACGTGGTGATCACCTCTGCCACTTCTCTGTATCCCCTTGCACTGCAGGGAAGATGAGCACAGAGGACTCTGGCAACGGGACCTCTCCCATTCTGCCTCTCCCTGGGCTTCTGGTTCCCGCCATGGAGCCAGTCCCACCCAGCGCCGCATCCCCTGAGGTGACAGACTGGCTGCCCGTCATCGTCGGGCTCGTCTGCATCTTCCTGGTCCTGGCCACCCTCCTTGCCTTTGTCACCCTCTGCAAGCCAGTGGCGCTGGGCTGGTCCCTCTCCAGCCCCCACGAGTGCCTGCCCCACCACCCCATGGATGCCAGTGAGCCCCAGCTGAGGGTCTGGAAGCGTCTGGGCTCCCTGAGGTGCTCCATCAGCAGCTTCAGGAGGAGCCAGCCGGTGTCTCACAGCCCACTTGCCTGTCCCAGAAGCTTCTCCACCAGCCAGGACTAGGACATCATGGAGTCCACCAAAATGTGATCTTGCCCTGCTACTATTGCCCAAGCCTTTGGCTCCCTTCTCAAGCATCCCTTGGTATCCCAAGCAACCTGGCAGAGATCCTTTGAGCAACTCATTTCCAGGCAGTGGCTCTGTCAGGTGACAGGAGATTTTTCAATGTCAGGTTCCCAAATGCTTTCCAGGTTATTGCTTCCTACCAGGGAAGGTGGAGGCATCCAAACTACACCCACGTGCAGCTACCACCAGGCAGTCCAAAAAAAATCCTGCTGCTTCATTTCTTTTGGAAAATATTGTGCAAGTTGTGCTCCACCTGAACAAACTGCCTGGAAGAGAGTGGGAGCAACCTGACTACCTGAAGAGAGGCAGCCCAGGGCAAACCTGCTCCATAGAAAGCAATCCTCGGTGGAGATTTCCCCTTGAGCTGTGCTCGGAGCAGGTGGAGGGAGGCTCGTGCCCCCATGTGCTGCCTGGTCCCTGTCACCCCCTCCACGCAGTCAGCTGTGGTCAATGCGTCCCATTCCTGCTCTCTGGTCCTCGTCTGCCTGCTTTTGGGAGAAAGGGATGGGGAAACATTCAGAAACTCTCCTGCTGCCCTGGGGATGAATTTGAAGGGAGAGATCTTCAGTACACATGGTTCACACTGAAGGTGTAAATTAAACTAAAGCCGGATGATGGTTCATTTCTGCTTCTCTTCCATCTTGTTCTATGGAAAATCAACTTCCCCTAAATACATCCTCTCTTTTGCCATGGACTTTCACGGGCACCCCCCTCTTTTGGGAAGTGGGTTCTAAGAAAAGGCACTTTGACACCAGTCAGACTTGAGTTCCCTCCATTCCTCCAATTTGCCAAACCAGCTCAATTTTAGGTGTCCTGTGCAGAGACACATCTCCATCCTGAGATTGTAGACTGATGTCTGATCCCAGAGACCTCAGGTACACCATGCCAGATCCCAGAGACCTCAGGTACACTGTGCCAGATCCCAGAGACATCAGGTACACTGTGCCTTATCCCAGAGACATCAGGTACACTGTGCCTGATCCCAGAGACATCAGGTACACCATGCCTTATCCCAGAGACATCAGGTACACTGTGCCTTATCCCAGAGACATCAGGTACACCGTGCCTGATCCCAGAGACCTCAGGTACAGCGTGCCTGATCCCACAGACATCAGGTACACTGTGCCTGATCCCAGAGACATCAGGTACACCATGACTGATCACACAGACATCAGGTACACCGTGCCTGATCCCACAGACATCAGGTACACCATGACTGATCACACAGACCTCAGGTACACCATGCCTGATCCCAGAGACATCAGGTACACCATGCCATGGCACAACAGGGGTAAGGAACCACAGGATTCCTTGGGGACTGGCTGCCCCGAGCAGACACAAGGTGGCTCCCAGCAAACCTTTGTTGCAGGAGGCAAAAGGCTCCTTTCTTCTCTGCCAGTGACTCATCCTGCCCACCACAGCCAGGGACAAAGCTGCCCCTTTCCCTGTGCCGGCAGAGGTATTGAAGGCAGGAGGAGCCTTCCCAGGGCCCTCTGCAAAGAGTCTTTGGTGTCCGCTCCAGAAGAGCCCTGGGTTTGAAGGGCTGCTGGAAGGCCCCGGAGCCTGTGTGAATGCCCGCATTCATTCGGTGCTCACTGAGCCATTCAGCTCTGCCCACCACTCCCTCAAAGAGGAACAAAAATGAAAGCTAAGCCCAAATGCTTTTCTCCCTCTCCGAGGGCTTTCCCCCCTCTCAGAGCATCTCTTTGCAGGCACTCTTCTCCCTCCCCATGGAGATGTCTGTTTGGGAGGAGGGAGAAAACAGGGATGTAGCCAAAGTGGCCTCCCCAGCACAGGGCTTGGCTCTTCTCCTCTCACTCCCTGCAGAAATGCGGTGAGTTTCTTAATTTTCCCTCGTTCTTTGCTGCCTTCTCTCTGACACTCGCAGCCTGGACTGGCAGAGGAGTGGATGAGCAAGAACACGTCCTGCCCCGAGGGAACAGACACCGATAGGGAGAGAAAATCTCTGCCCTGGGCTTCCAGCAGCTCGAGGTCAAGGCACAGTTAGTGGGGCACTCCCACCTCTGACCCCAGGGTGCCAGGGGAAGAGCCACATGCCTGCACTATGCTGCTGGCAGCCGGGATGTCCTCGGGGACACTGACTTCATAGCTGCTCTGCAGGAAGATGGGTCTGTTGTCGTTGACATCCAGGACAGTCACGTACACGGTGGCAGTCCCGGTGCGCCGGTTCCCCGTGGGGCCATTGTCTGTAGGGAGAGAAAGGTGAGGGAGGGAAGTTCAGTCACCTCCTCTTTGCACAGGTGGTGCTCAGCCCAGGGCTGCTGAAGTAACAAGATCAAGATTTCTAAACTAAATTTTGCAGCTTTCAAATCCCACACTGAACCATGGGGTTTTAGGGTTTTTTTAACTCTTCCTGTTTTGAAAGAAAAAAGCCAAACCACCCCTAAGCTCTGCCATGGAGCCCAGTGCGGCTAGAAATGCAACTGATCATTAGAGAGGATTTGCAATTCCATACACCAAGTGAAGAGACTGCTGGAGGCCCAGAATTTGGGAGATGAAGACAACCTTCTGAGTTTTCCATTGCTGCAGCTCAGCTCACAGTCAAAGAGCACCAGGATGGGTTGATGTTCAGTAGACAAGGGCATGGCAGCACAGCTCTTGGATTTGCCAGGAAGAATGAGGCACTGGGAAAGCATGGGTTGGGGTTGGATTTTTCAATGTGCCTGTTTTGAAGGGAGTGCTAAACCCACCCAACTGGGAGCCTGTGGGATTTGGGAAAACACAGGCAGTATGGTCCCCATTGGAGGGGCACAACAGACCCTCTGCCTCTTGGGATCCAGTCCTGTGTGCCCAGGCAGTGCAGCATCTCTGCCCCATAGCACCTGCAATGCTGTGCCCCCAACACTTCCGTCCAGGTCACTTATTTCTCCTTTCAAAAGGGACATCCAAGTCATCTGTGAACAGGCACATCATTATAAAGCTCTGGGGATGACAGCCAAGCTGAGTTTGGCACATGGACCCTCTGCCTCTGCCAGGTGGCTCAGGGTTAATCAGCAGCCACAGAGCCAAGGGCTGGCATGGCAGGAGGGCAATGATGCTGTGGCGTTGGCATTTTTGGGTAGAGGGCTGCCCTGGACAGCGTGGAGCCTCTCAGGAACAGAGGGCCTTCCTTCCTGGGTGAAAGGAAGAGCCCTGGGGCTGGGCAAACCTGACAGGAGAATATACCCTCTGCGAAAGTCCTGTGAATTAATGTATCCTGATGGAACCAGGATATATTAATTTACATGGGCTGTGAAATGTTAGCACCAGGCACAGGCTCTGGTTTGTGGAGTGCCTTGGAGGTCGCTGCCCCTCCAACACATCTGCAAGGGAGTTCGACATGTGCACGGCCACCACATGTGGCTGTGTGGCCATGTGAGGTGGTCACAGCAGTGCCATGGGATCCCTGGGAAATCCTTACCAATGGCCTCCAGGATCAGTGTGTAGGATGCCACGGTCTCCCTGTCCAGGCTCACGACTGTCCTGACCACCCCATCCCTGAAGCCAACGCTGAATTTGCCATCCTGGTTCCCACCTGCAGCAAAGGACGAGTAGAACAGAAACTTGGAATGGTTTGGGTTGGGTTGGGAGGGGCCTTAAAGGCCATCTTGTTCCAACACCTTGCCATGGGCAGGGACACCTACTAGACCAGGCTGCTCCTGTCTAACCCGGCCTTTAACACCTCCAGGGATGAAGCATCCACTACTTCCCTGGACAGCCTGTTCCAATGCCTGGCTACCATTTCAGTGAAGAAATTTTTCCTAGTATCTAATCTGAACCTTCCCTAGTGCAACTTGAGGCCATTTCTTTGGATTCTGGGGCCTGGGCACGGGGTCAGCCCAGCTGTGCAAGGATGGTTTGGTATCTTGTCCCCAGCAGAGAGAGCACCTTCCCTCTGCCTCACAGCACAGGAAAAATCCAGTGGCCGTAGGAAAAGCTGAATCGTTTCCTGAATGCTTTGGAAGCAAACTGGGGTAACTTTGCACGTGAGCCGTGGTACCTGTGGGACAACACACTCTGTTTCACCTGCGGAGAGGCCGGAGGGGCCGTGACATGAAACAGCACACTGCTATTGTGGGAAAAATGATTATCTGGTGACACTTCTGTTTTTACTCTCTTCCTGAGGGCTCAGTGTGCAGTTTGCAAGTCAAACCGTGGCCAGGGGATTCCCCAGCCTCTTGCTGCAGGTGCTGCAGCTGTGGAGCGAGCCGGGCACTGCCTGGGTGGCATCGCCACCCACCCAACCCCACCTGCCCACGGGGCTACAAAAATGCCCCAAAATTCCACTTATGGCTTCCAACCATAAACACTCACTAAAGCCACCCCAGCCCTTGCTCCCTAGACGTATTCTGCCCATCCTAATGCTTTTCCAGGGATGCCGGTGGTCAGCAGAATGGCCAGCATGGCCGGGAGCCGAGCGGGGCTGTTCAGCAGAGGGCGGTGCCGGACAAGGTTTGGAGGGGCTGGGAAAGGCGGCGCTGAAGCCAGAACACCCGGCCGAGGTCTGGGGCAGCCTGCGTCTTTCTGCAACCAAAGTTCCCGTCCTGCATGGGGTTCACACCTGTGATGAAGTAGCTGAGCTCAGCGTTCAGCCCGATGTCAGCATCCGTGCAGTTGAGCCGGACCACTTTGAAATCCCGGGCCACGTTCTCTGGCAGGGACACGTTGTAGACGGCGGGGAAGAAGGTGGGGCTCTCGTCGTTCACGTCCAGAACTGAAAAGGGGGAGCAGCGCTGAGTGTGCTGCCCCTCCTGCAGATGCCAGGCTGATTCTGCTGGGCTCCCTGACCTCCTGCCTGCTGCTCTCAGCATCCCACGGAATGCTCTGCCTGACTCTCCCTGTCATTTGTGCAGTGGAGGGTCCTGACGAGCGGCTGTATTTGGTTGCCTCTGACACACGCAGATCACCCTCCTCACAGCCAGAAAACCACTACACCACTGAAATTCAAGTTACTATTTGCACCAAGCCTGTTTCCATCCCCATTCAAAGGAAAACATGAGGTTTAAATACAAGCTCAGTATTTCCTGGGGCATGTCAGAGAGCTCTGAAGGTACAGGCCAGGAACTTCTTTTCCAAACTCAGGCCTGAGAACAAACCAGGATCAGTTTATTTCCAGATGACGCTTATCCTTTTTCAGCAGTGGGTCTGCACAAAGCCAGTAAATAGCAAGGCATTAAAGACAGGCCACTGCAATAAGGCTCCAGCTCTCAACTGGGACTGCGTGGGCTGTCCAGGCACGCGGCTGATGGGAATCACATGCTGAAGCAAAAGAAAAAGCAACACTGGGGATGGGGGAACAGAGGAAAAAAAAATATAGAGAATTTGGGGGCCCTGCCAGAAACACCATATTTTCCCCATCTCTGCAGTGTGTTGATAGAGACACAGAGCCTGTGGGGACGGGAGCCATCCCTATGTCCTGTTGTGCACAAAGCCAGACCTGATCCTGTTTTCAGGCCTGCGTGTCTCCTATAGAAACTGCATTTCCTCCAGGGAGGTGTCCCTGTCCCCATGGGGGCTGGATGCACCCACCTTTGACAGTGAGGGTGCTGGTGGAGCTCTTGGCGGGCACGCCGGCGTCACTGGCCACCACCCGCAGGAAGTACTCAGGGATCCTCTCCCTGTCCAGCACGGCCGTGGAGGTGACCAGCCCGCTGGTGCTGTTGATGAGGAAATCCATGCGGGGCATCCCCACATGCATGCAGTACGACACCTGCCCGTTGGGGCCCTCGTCCAGGTCGATGGCCACCACCTGGTGGGGACAGCACCCTGATCATCTCGTGGCCGTGGAAGTCATGGCACAGAAATCCCAAGTGCCTTGGGCCCCAGGGATGCAGGGATGAAATGGCCCTGGAGGATTCTCCCTACTGGGAGTGAGCCCATGGAGTAAAGATGCACAGCCCCCTCTGCATCCCCCCTGTTCCATTGCTAGAGGATGGCAAAGAGAAGGAGACGGAGAGGATGGAGGAGATGGAGAAGATGAAGAGAAGGGAGAGGACACGTTGCTAGCCCGCTATGCAGAAGCCATGGCAGTGACAGCAGCAGCTCCCAGTGTGAGCAATAGCAGCAGTGGGACATGCTCACCTGGAAGACAGAGGAGCCCGCGGGAAGGCCCTCGGCGATCTCAGCAACAAAGGGCAGGTTTTGGAAAGTGGGGTCATTGTCGTTCAGGTCCAGTAGGTTGACAAAAACCGTGGCACTGCTGGTGGCTCTCAGGGGTGGCCTCCCACCTGCAGAGGCCAGGAATGGGGTCTCAAGGTTAATGCTTGAGATGTTTCCACCCTTTTTCCCTAAAAAGGTGCCCTCACTCCCTTTGCAGACAGCAGGGCAGGATGGAGTGATGGTCCTGATTTGTCATGGATGATCTGCCACAGATGAACAATTAGATAGAATCCTAGAATGGTTTGGGTTGGAAAGGACCTTACAGATAATCTAATTCCAACCCTCTGCCACGGGCAGGGACACCTCCCACTAGACCAGGTTGCTCTAAGTGCCATCCAATCTGGCTTGGGACACTTCCAGAGTTAGAGCAGTCCCAGCTTCTCTGGGCAACCTATTCCACCACCTTCCCAACATCTAATCTCAATCTTTCTTTTGGTTTAAAACCATTCCCCTTTGTCCTGAAAATAAAGAATTATCTTTGTATATCTACCTTTTTTCCTAAGAAAAGTTTCCCTACTGCAGTATTTCCAGAGAAAAACCCATCAGCTCTGTTTCCCTCACCTGCTCAATTGATTTTCTGGGATGCCAATGGAGCAAGGCTGAGGGGAGGAAGAGTTCCTGCCTCTTAGGCTCATTCTCAGGGCTGCCACTTGAATGACTGCGCTCACATTTTGAAGGGTTTCTAGTTTGCTTTAGCAGCAGGTTTAAAGCTACTCCCATTTTTTAACCTCAGAAACACTCCTGCTCAAAACAGGAGAAAAGGAAATCTTTATCATAAAGGCAAAATGAGGCTGGGGAAGGTTCAGCTCATCAGGGAAAACAACCAGTGTGGGATGGAAGCTTACAGTCGGTGACGGACACCACAATCCTGCGCATGAGCTGGGCCTCCTGGGCGTTGGGATTCTCCCGGTCCAGCAGCACGCCAGAGGTGCGGATCTTGCCCGTGGTGCTGTTGAGGTTGTAGAACTTGTTGGGAGGCCGGATGCTGTACACCACCGTGCCGTTCTCCCCCAGGTCCGGGTCAACAGCCACCACCTGCCGTGGGGAACAGCACAAGAATGACAGGAGAGTGCTGGGAATTAACTCCCGTGGGGAGTCCCCGTGGAGGTTTGCTGGTGTCAAGCTCAGCCTCCCTGCACCAGCAGCAGCAAGAAGTCTTTCCTCCATCCAGCTCTGTATTTTTGTGACATTTGCAGGGATTTTGCACCTTCGAGACCTCTGCTGTGGTGTTAAATCTCCCCAAAATTGGCTTGTGAGCACAGGAAGTAATAGCATGACAAGACACAAATGTGCAGCAATCAAAGTGGATTTTCCTCCTTTTGAATAAAACCAGCTAAAAAAGAAGGATGCTTTGAAAAAATATAGTAAATGGGACAAAGAGGCACGCTGAGGAACTTGTGCTGCCACATCAGGAATGCTGGGAATAATTCCTTGGTGGAGTTCTCCTCCACGCCAGATATTTTGTGCTTTATTGTTCTCCCTGTGACGTTTTTAATTACAGGGGACATTTACATTAAAAACTACCCCAATTTCATTGCCCTCATAACTTCCCCAGCTCCCGCTGCTTGTCCTGCAGCTGAATTTACATCGGATCAGTGACAAAATAATTATTTTCCCAGCAACTAATTGGGCTGTCAAAGGCAAGATGACCTCAAGCTGGCACTGAGCAGCAGGGCTGAAGGAGAGGAAATCACTGTGCTCTGGCTCAGGAAGCACTGCCTGACCCTTCTTCTCCATTTTTTTTGCAGCCTTCCTCCTTATATGATTTTGTGGATTCTCTTCACTTTTCCCTCATTTATTTTCCATTTTGTTCCCGTCATTTCTCTCTCAGCGTGATGGAATAGAAGCCTCCCCCTCTCCTTCTCTTTTATTTCGCCAGAGGGACTTGAAAGGCTGTAAATCAAAGTCTTTCAGAGAGGTCCTTGAAGGAGGTCGCAGGCGAGGCTAAGAAAAGGAGGATTTGGCCAAAATCCACACGATTTGGAGAGGAAAAAAAATATCCCAGCGGGGAGAAGAAACACAGAGGATGGTCAGCAGCGGGGAGGCTCAGGAGCAAGCTTTCAAATGGAATTCTGCAAGATGGTGCTGGGCTGAGGGTGACACGGGTGACACCACAGTTAGAAGGTGACACCAGTTTGGAGGTGAGTCCCTGCTCCAGCCAACCCTTGAGTTCAACCATCACCTTGCCTCACACATACCGTGGTGACATCCGAGTTGGGGGGGGTCATTTCCACCAGGTTAATGAAGTATGGCTCATCCTTCCAGGTGGGATAGTTGTCGTTGATGTCCAGCAGCGTGATGTTCACCTGTGGGAGACCAAGGAAGCAAAGCTGCTGCGGAAGGTACAGGTTCCTGAGGCCTGGAATGTCCCCTGGATGTACCCAACACGTGTTTCAGGCAGTGGCAGAGTCACCATCCCTCAGGGGGTTTAAAAGATGTGTAGTTGTGGCACTTGGGGACATGCGTTAGTGCTGGCCTTGGCAGCACGGAGGGAATGGCTGGACCTGATCCTCTTAGAGACTTTTTCCAACCTGAATTATTCTATGGTTTTGTGATTCTTTGTTCACCCTCTGGAGGGAAAACCTGCAAAAAACCAACATCCTGCAACTTCACAGCCAAGGCTCCTTAGCATAGCTGAACTGGGTTTTGTTCCCATGTATTTATCACAGTTAAGAACAACTACAGGGCATAAGGTGTGTCTTCAAGCAGTTCCTTCACTGGAAGGGGGATGAAAATCAGTGGGGGAGAGGATGTGGTGGGAATGTGGCAGGAAAGGAAGGAAAACTCCGAGTGACTGGTAAAAAGCAACAGAAGAAAAGCAAGGATAAATGAGAAATCAGGAGACAGTATGGTAAACAGCGGTGAGAGGTGCAAAGACAAGAGCAGGGGTGAGGATGGTGCCATGAAGTGTTACCTGTCTTCATTTTCAGTGTGACAAATGGCATCCCAGTGACTGCAGCAAGCCCGTGGGATGCCTCCTGCCGCCTGGGAGTCTCTCACCTCCCCACAGCACCCATTTCTGCCCAGCCCATGGGGCTCTATGGGTGTCTGAGGGAAAGGGCTGCAGCTCCAGGGGAGCCCCTGGCAGCTGCCATCCCTCAGCAGGTCCGAGTGGAGCTTTTCCTGGGATCTTCCCTGCTCCCACGGCACTGTGCCCGGCAGTCACACCAGGCTGAGCTGCTGGTGCCACCCCGTGGTCGAAGAGGCCAGTCTGGACACCACAGTCTCCGGGGACAAGCCGAGGCACCACGGTGGTCCCTGGTTGCTGACCCACCCCTACTCCGAGCAGCCTGTGTGCTTTACATCACCTGGGGACCTTGCAAGGCCCCTGAATGGACCTTTATTCCTGATCAAAAATGATTATTTTGAGTGCCAGGTGTATGCCCCAGCAGACAAACTTACTCATCTGCCCTAGTCTCACTGAGTTTTAATATTCTTTAACTCTTTAGGGATCAGGAGGCATCTTTTCCCCCCTTGTTTTGCCTTTTAACAAGGCTAGTAGGAGAACACAATCCCATCTGGAGCTCCAAAGATCATTCCACAGGCCATGCTAATGCCCGGCCAAGACCATCACATGTCTCTGGGAGGTTCCCTAGGGAGCTTCCAGTCTGCTACCACAGACCTCCTGATGGCCCTTGGCATGAGGGACAATTATTTTAGGGCTACTCCTCAGCACAACCACGAATTTTCTGCATCACCCTGTGTTGTGTTTGCCCCACAACCCAATTGAGCATCCCAGGTGCAAGAGCATCCAAACGAATGAAACATCCAAAGAAATGTGATGCCATGAGCAGTGAGAGAGAATCATGGAACAGTTCAGGTTGGAAAAGACCTTTAAGATCATCAAGTCCATCAAGGATGGATCCTTGGCTTTTGACCTCCTGATATTTCCTGTTGGCTTTGCCAACAATGGGATTTCCTGAGGCCTGAAAAGGGCAAGGCAAAGTACAAGGCTTCAACCTGCAGCTCCACCAGAACCTTCCCAGGAGCACAGGCATGCCAGACTGGCTGGAAACCCTTGACCCAGGCAGCATGTGAACAGACTAAGGAATAATCACACGACAGGCTCTCCGAGTGACCCCCTTCTCAAGAAGAGCAAAGGGAGCCAAACAAAGCGAGCCCCTGCATTCTGCAGGGGAAATAGGACTCATTACCACATCCACAGGCTCTGGGAAGTCAAGGGGCTCCTGTGTGAATGGTTTTCCAGGAAAACAAGCTGACTTCAAGGTCTGCACCACCTGGACAGTCATTTTGGGAGCAGCAGCAGGGGTAGTGCAGAGGGCAGGAACCACTGTGTGCTCTTCACACAGCGAAAATTAAATGCTGCAGCTCTCCACAGTCCTGACCCCAGGTGGGCACCACTGGTTCAAGGAGATGGGAATTCTTCCCACACTCACCATGGCAATGCCTGTCTTCTGATGGTGCCCCACGCCTCCATCCACTGCCCGGACAATGAGGATGTACTCGGATTTGGCCTCCCTGTCCAGCAAAGATGTTGTTGTGATTTCTCCTGCAGCCACGGGAAATGACAAGGTTAAAAAAGAAACACTTAAAACCAAGGTCAGGACAGTCCACAAATGGGCCCTTTTTTTGGATCCAGATGGATGGGCCTTGGCAGCTCCTCAACTAACAGGAACCCTCACAGCCAAGCCTTTCCTTAGGCTGGGGAGCTGAGTTTCCACGGATGCCTCTGCTTAAGCTCTTGGGGTGACTAAGTGGTGGTGTCTGAAATCTGGTGAATCCCTTAAATTGTGGGACTCTTAAGCAGGCTGACTGGGGGAGAAGAGGGAAGGGTGGGGATGAAAGAGGGAACTGAAAGGAAAAGGGCAGAGCACATCCGGAGGCTCACCTGAGCGAGCATTGATCCGAAAATGCGAGGAACCTTCCAGGGAGTAGATGATTGACTCCTGCCCATACTCCCTGGACCGGTCCATGTCCGTGGCATTAAGAAACAGCACTGTGGCTCCTTGGGGGAGGCAGAAATGAGGACTGGGATGAGCCAGAACTGCCCTGTGCCCCCACACTGCTCCTGCAGGTCACCCAGCCAAGGACTCCCTTCTCCTGCACATGCACAAAGTGACCAAACCCCCAGGCCTCACAGCTATGAGACTTTACCAAGCTTCACATCCCCAAAAGGCATCACCCACCCCATTCTGGCTGTAAAACACCCAGGGTCCTCCTGAGAGCTCAGGGAAGGAGCAGGGGTGTGCCCCGTACCTGCCATAATGTCCTCCATGATGGTTATCACGTAGGAGGGCTTGCTGAACATGGGGGGATTGTCATTTTCATCCTGAAGCAAAGAGAAGGTCGAGAGGCTGGTTGGGGAAAAGGCAAAATGGTCGAGTAGATGCAAAAGTGTGGTGCAGGGATGTTCCTGGGCCACTGCATCTCGAGGAGTGACCAGTTTGTGATGCCAGCAAGGGGGAGGTGGCCCTGGGGAGGAGGCACTGGGGGGCTGAGCACCTGCTCCCACTCTGGAGGCAGCTGAGGCTGAGGTGAGATGATCGCCAGTGACTCTGCTGAGCCTTGCAGTGGGGATGGTACCGACTACCCCATCAGCTCAGCACCCAGCACAGGGCTGAGGAACCACCACCACTGACAGAGGAGCATCTTCTGAGCTGCTCCTGACTCTACCACAAGCCTGGGAAGCCTCAGGCACCACATGAAGCATTGTGCACAGACCTGATCCTCCCCGCCCTGAGCAGTACAGGGGTGCCATAGTGTTCCAGGTCATCCTGGCCACAAGGTCATGAGGCAAACTGGATCGGCCAGGGGAGCTGCTGAGCTTTGGATGCCTTACTTCCAGAGGAGGAATGTTGTGGGTGTTTGCATGGAGGGCAGCCATAGCATTTTTTGGGGGGGGAAGCTGGTTTGCATCCCGATGTGCTCCCTCCAAGCCTGTCTTTGCCAGTGACTACAGCCACCCTGGAGAAACCAGGCAGGAGCAGTTGCTTGCAACATCCCTCAAAACAGATTTTGGACTGGTTTAAAGCTCCCCCAGGGGGCTTTAAATGCTGTTTAAACATTGTTAAGAATCTGCCTTAAATGAACCAAACCAAACTGCCTATGGAGGGGAGGACAGAGCTGCCAGGACATTAAAACACCGTTATGGACCTCTCCTTTTCCCTGGGGCTGCTCTGGAGACATTTCCTACCCGGAGACCACTGATGGACCTGCAGGCTCAGCTGCTCCTGCTGCTGAGATTGAGATGCTGAAGCTGAGATTTGAAGCAATTTCACGTGCCAACGATGCCCATCATGCTGCAATTAAATTGCCAGCCCCTGCTTTAGTTTCTGTAAGCAGGTGGTCTTTAATCAGCCTTTGAGTCACTCAGCTTTCCTGGTGCCTCCTCTGAGGGTAATGAGGAACTTGTTGCCTCTCCCAGTGATGCCCTCCCCATCCCTCCTCCTCCTCCTCCCAGGGATTGGTGGGGCTCATCTAGGGCAAACCCAGGAGGCCTGGGCAGGTTAAAGGCAATGGAGAGGCTGAGTGTGCATCCACATGCAGCTGGATGGGCTGAGCTGGGGCTCCAGCTGGGTGGACACGAGCCAGAGCAGATGCTGTGTCGTGTCACTAATGTTCCTGAGATCATCAGGCCATGCTCAGCAAGGCCATGGCCCGGCAAGCCTGCTCCCAAAGAGGCAGGGTTTACTTCTGGCTGGCTCTCCATCTGGCCAGAGCTGGCCTGCACCTGCCCAATGCTCAAGAAGGACATTTCCCTCTTCAGCCACAGGCGCTCCAAAGCTCCCCAAGGCACCTGCAGCGACACCAGACAGAACCCAGCACTCTTCCACTCCCACAGAAGATGTTATCCACCTAACCAGCTAAAACCAGCTTCCATGCTCTCCTGACCCTCAGCCTTCCTCCCTATAACTTCACCCTCAGACAGCCACTGTACCATAGAATCTTAGAATGGATTGTGTTGGAAAGGACATTGAAGCTGAGACAGTTCCCATCCCTTACCATGGGCAGGGACACTTTCCACTGTCCCAGGGTGCTCCAAGCTCCATGCAACCTGGCCTTAGGCACTTCCAGGGATCCAGGGGCAGCCACAGCTTCTCTGGGCACCCTGTTCCAGGGCCTGCCCACCCTCACGGGGAAGAATTTCTTCCCAACATCCAACCTAAACCTCCCCACTCCTCCAGTTTGAAGCCAATCCCCCTTGTCCTATCACAATGGGATAGGACATCCTTGCCATCATGCTAAGCACACAGCCCCTCTCCTCCAGGCACAGGCGGGCCGTGAGCCGCCAGCTCATGGCTCTGAGCAGGGTGTCAGTGGCAGGGAGTGAGGCAGAAACTTATTAGCAGTGCTATTTCCTGGGATCCTGGCGCAGCGCGCACTATTAGTTCTGACTCGGCGACTCCCTCTACAAAAGCGTATTGTCCCCTAATGGGAAATCTACAAGGCGAGTTTGACTTCTTTATTAAAAACCAACAACCAAAGGATGAAAAAAATTACCTCCCTCCACGCTCACACTGATTCTGCCTTCTCACAGCTCTTGTTCCTCAAGTGCCGTCACAAAACACTTCCCACTCATTTTCTTCCTAGTTTTTGGCTTTCATTTCTTTTCTTTTTCCAGCTAAGAGAAATTCCCTTTGGTTAGGAGTGGGAAAAGTGACAGCTACTTAAACCCTGGCAGTGTACAGACCCAACCTGGGGAGATGACCCACTGAAGTGTGGTCTTGAAAAAAGGGTGTTTATGCTGCCAAAAGCACAGTGTGGGAAGGATGTATTTAACCACCACTAACTCCCTGGGCACTGCCTTGTTCCCCCTCTCTCAAGCACAGTGAGGGATCTGAAGGAGAGACATGCTCATGGGACTTCATTCCCATCTTACAGCATCATTGGCTTTATCTCCTTCACCTTCTCAGACTGACGCTGCTGCCAGCCTGGCAGAGATCCCACAGCTGCGAGATTGACACCTTATCAACCAAGCTGTCTCCATCACTGATACCTCCCTGCAGACATCCTCAAACCACAATGTGCCTCAGAGTGACACACCAATCTGATCTTCCCAAGGAACGCTGTGATGCTTTCCATCTTCCAGCAGAAACCCCTCCTCCAGAGGGATTTCTGTTCCTGCTCTGCTCCTCACCCTGTGGTTAGCTGTGGCACGAGACATGTATGACACATCTACGAGACACGTATGACACATCTACGAGACACGTGTAATAGGAATCCACTCACACACATCCACAGGGTGGGACAGTCTTGTTGGGTTATTGATGAATTAATGGCACTGCTATGGAGCAATTGCAGGGAAAGCACACGAGGAATACCAGGCAGTGTACTTACAAACACCTCAATGGTGACGGGGACGGTGCTGTTGAGTGGCGGGTTGCCGGCATCCTTGGCCATCACTGTCAGATAGATGACCCCGTTGGCCACCTGCTCATAGTCCAGGGGGTGGTTCACGCTGATCACTGGAAGGATGCACAATGAGGGGGTTAGGGGAGCAGATGTGGGCATGCTCAGGGTGCCCCTGTGGTGCCAGGACCAGTACCTACCTCCGTACCCTTCTGACACCGTGATGTCGAAGTAGTCACGGAAGGCAGATGCCTGCACAATGCTGTAGGAGATCTGGTTGTTTGGAGGGGAGTCTTCATCAGACGCCTAGGGTGTGAGCAGAGGGAATACATGGGCATGGGAGCTGTGCCAGGGAGAGCTGAGGGGATGAGAGGCACAGACTGGGGCCAAGGAGACTGGAAAAGTGATGGAGGGAGCTGTGCCCATCAGGGGCCCTGAGGAGATCTGCAAACCTGCCTCCTCTCACCTGCTCGTCTCATGCAAGAAGGAAAGTGGTTGTTTGGGACCTGCTTTGGAAGATGTTTGCCAAACCCATCACAGGCACTGATCATTTTAAACTGACAGAGGGAAGTTTAGATTTGGTATTAGGAATGAATTCTCCCCTGCGGGGGTGGTGGGGCCTTGGCACAGGTTGTCCAGAAAAGCTGTGGCTGCCCCATCCCTGTAAGTGTTCAAGACCAGGCTGAATGGTGCTTGGAGCAACCTGCTCTTGTGGGAGATGTTCCTAGCCATGGCAGGGGGCTGGAACTGTCTGAGCTCTAAGGTCCCTTGGAACTCAAACCATTCTGTGGTTCCACTCTGTCTCTCCACTGCACATCCCCAGCGGAGGAGCCACTGCAGTCCCTCACCCGGAGCCGGACCACCTGGGTGACGGAGGGCTCGTTCTCCCGCAGGGCCCCCAGGTAGGCCTCCTTCTGGAAGGTGGGGACATTGTCATTGACATCGAGGACGTTGATCCTGACGCGTCCCGTCGTCTCCTCCCCGCCGCCATCCCGGGCGATGACGGTCAGGGTGTAGCGCTGCGTGGTCTCAAAGTCCAGCCGAGCTATCAGGATGATCACACCCGTGTCCTTGTCCAGGGAGAAACTGAGGGGACAGCAAAGGAAGGGGAAAAGCCTCGGTGACCACACACTGGAGATGGAGAAGCAGCAGCCTGACAGTGTGAAGTTCACGCTTTTTTTTGCGGGATATTAGGTCCCAGAACACCTCCAAGAGCTCCACATGCATGAGCAGTGAGAAACCCTCAGTGCTGCTCTACAGTCAGAGAAAATGGGTGCAGAGGCCCCCAGATCTGTTCTGCTGGGCAGCCCATGTATGCTCCCCAGACTTCCACCACAGGTGTTGCTCCAGGACTCACAACAACTGTGAAACCATTTCCTGGTCCCAGGCAATGCTGATGCCTGCAGGTCCCAACTTAGCAAAGCAATTAAACATTGCTGAGCATCAGGTGTGTGCAGAACTCACACCTCTGGGAGACAGCACAGGCAGGGGATCATAGGGCATCTCACGGGTAGGACATAACCAGTGCCTTTAATTGCCCTGAGACTGCATAGTGAGGTTAGAAGAGGATTTTGGAGGATGAAACTCCTGCCAGTCAGTCACCCTTACCGGTCAGGATCATCACTGAAGAAATAACTGACTTTCCCATATGTGCCCACATCATTGTCAGTTGCCTGGAAAACATAAAATTTAATTAATAAATGAAGGCATTTATGGAAATGTTGCATTGAACACACCTGGTGTGCTGCCATTTATCCCTCAAGAGCCACAGGACAGGGGCTGTCTGCACTCCCCTGCTCATCCCTGACTCCCAGCCTGCTCTAGCTCACAACCCTCCAAGAATATTCCTCAGCATTGCTCCCAAAGCCTTTGGCAGTGCCAAACATTACACCTACTTACTTTCCCTGACACACTAAGATAACCTGGGAAGCACACCTGAAATAAAAGTCTCCTTTTATAATAAAATACTCCTCAGGTAATTCCTGAGGGCCACCCTTCCTGACCTCATGAAGGCAGGAAGCTGGGACTCTGCAGCCACAGCTCGTATCCTTCCCTGTGCATTCTAGAGTTGTGTTGGGTTTGCACAGCCTGGTTTTTAGTAGCAGGGGGCCACAGAAGTGGCTTCTCTGAGGTGGTGCTGGAAACTTCTACCATGTCCAGCACAGACAGTCCCTGATGGCTCTGAAGATGGACATGCCACTGGCCAAAGCTGGGTCAATTGGAGACGATGGGAGCACCTCTGTGATAACAGATTTAAGAAGAAAAGCAGCTGGAGGAGTCTGTGATCCAGTGGGAGATGCAGTGGAGAGAAGGGCCCTGCATCCAGGCTGGAGCAGCCTGTCCTTGGAGGACTGCACCCCATGGAGAAGTGACCCACGCCGCAGCAGTTTGGGGAGGATTGTGTGCCCATGGGAGGGACTCACACTGCAGCAGGTATGGTAGGATGGCTGCTCATGAGATTTGGACCCACACTGGAGAAGTTCATGGAGAACTGTCTCCCGTGGGAGGGACCCCATGGTCTCACAGGGAAGGACTCCTCTCCCTGAGCCAAACAGAAGAAAATCTTGGGTGATGAACTGACTGAAACCCCCACACCCTGTCCCCTGCTCTGTCAGGGAAGGAGAGAGGGGTTGGGGGAAAGAAAAGGTGTTTTTTTAAGGCCTTATTTTACTTCTCATTATCCTCCTCTGATTTTGGTAGCAATAAACTCACTTTGTACCTGCCCTTGGAGTGTTTTCTCCCAGTCCTTATCTCAGCTCATGAGCTCTTTGTTCATTTTTCTTTCTCTCCTCTGCCCAACTGTAGCAGAGGAGGGTGAGTGAGCATCTTTTGTGGGTGCCTGGCATTTGGCCAGTGTCAAACCACGATAAGAGTAGAGGAATAAAAACCTATCACACTTCAGAACGGCCCCCCAGGTTAAAATACCAATCTGGAAAAGTAAGGAATAGTGATTTTGGTCTTTCTTTCCAGAAGGAAAGCCCTTCTGGGGGTGCAGTCTGCTGCATTCCCATGGATGGAGTGGCTCAGGATGCTGCGGGATGCACCTACTCCACTGGCAGCTGCCAGAGCTGGAGCAGGCTGGTCACGGCTAAATGACCAGCACCTTCTGGGGAAGGTGTTCACAACTCACTGTGTCAGCTCTGGATGAGCAAAGCGAGATTTATTTGTGTTTTAAAGTTTTTGCTCTAATGAATATATAAAATATGCATGAGTGGTAGCAGGAAAAAGGAGCAGAATATTTTATTTTTAGGTGAGGAAAGCGGAATGCAATTCCCAAAATATCCTTTTTCTCCCCCAGTATATTTTCTGAATTGAGTCCTGTCTGGATTACTTAGAGACCAACAGGTCTGTGAAGAAGCAGGGTCAAAGACACATTTTATGTTCAGATACCAGGAAAAGGCTGTATTTTAGGAGTGGCATGGAACACAGCCTGTTCCTGAAACCCCCCTGATTTATCGATGGCCTTGATTACCCTTGACAGCAGAGTAGGAGCTTGAGCACAGCTTTGCCCCCGTGTGCTGCTCCCCTGCCACACCACAGAGGGACAGAGAGCAAAGGGCATGAAAACCAGACAGGATTATTTAAGTTTTTCTCCTCAAACATTTTCCCAGGCTGAGGAGTGAACTCCTGCTGCTTGATGCCAGCTGAAGAGTGCTCTGGTGGATGCAGCCTTCCAGACCCATGGATTTTGCTGGTTTTCCTCTCCACCACTATGATGCCATTTCCTTTCCGTGGGCACTGGAATTGTGTTTGGTAAAATGGAACAAATCTGCGGAAATCTGCCTGGAGAGATGCCCAGATGGCGAGCGGCACCCACTCCTCAGGGACAAGTCCCTCTAGGGTCCATCTTCCCTCTCAGAGCACATCCATGGAGGTGCTCCATCCCAGGCAGAGTATGGCAACTTTTCCATATGGAAACATCTTGGAGAGAAGAGGGGCCCACCCACCGTTGGCCCACACCAGCATCCTTCAGCCAACTCATTCTGGGGTTAATCCCCCATCCTAACACCTGTCACCAGCCCCTTCTTTGGGTCCTCTCTCCCCAAAATCCTTAAGCGCTTTGAGCACCCTCAGCACTGCCAGCTCTCAACCTCCAGCCAGGATTTTTCCTATCTGTGACTTCTGTGCCCACAACTGCTGTGAATGCCTCAGTTCTATTAATTCCTAAGTGGCTGGTGTGAGAGCAGAGCCCAGAAAAGCATTTTCCATGCACCTGGATGGGCTGGTGATGAGATAATGATTTACAGGGGGTCTGACAGTACCAGAAAGCATGGGCAAAACGAATTCCCTTCATTTGGCCCCATACAATTGCACTCGTAAGTGCTTATTGCAGTGACAGACAACACTGGGAAAGTGTAATTTTCTTCTGACGAGGAAAAAAAAAAGATAGGCAAGGAGGAAGGTTAAAAGAAGGTTAGTGAGGAGGGAATGGGAGCCCTGGGGAGAGGGGAGCCAAGAGGGTGGCTGGAGCACAAGCTGTGATGACATCAAAAGTGCCAGCGAGGCAAAAAGCTCCTCTCCTGAGGAGCCAGGAGGACGGGCAGCCTGACTCTGCCCCATCCACCACCTTGCCAGCCAGGCTAATTAATGTCCCTGATTTACACCAGGGAGGTGGAAGGTGAGGCCAGCTGGATGGTTTGCTGGCAACTGAACATCATGGAGATAATGCCGGGCAATGGAGCAGGTTAGTTGAGCGTGACAGGGAACATGCTAAAAAAAAGCCAAACCACGCACGCTCAGCATATTTAATTTAATTCTTCACCTGTTTCTGCATTACCGAGCTTTTTCCCCTCTAAGGGTAAAAAGGATGCTCAGCTGGCCAAGCCCCTGGGGAGGCAACACGCACTCCCTTTGCAGAGCGATGCCGAGGGCTCCAAGAGAGCACACGCCTGCAGAACACCCAAATCCCACCGAACTGTCAGCAATCCCAGGGTGCCAGCTGTTTTCCTCTGGCATTTCCCAATCACTGACTCGTTTTCCCCCCCAGCATGCAAGCATCCATTCCCACAGCCCGGGGAGGAAAGGCATCTGGCTGGAAGTTTCTCAGGGTTCCACCTGGAGAAGCAATCAAATGGCTTTTACGGCTCTCCTCTCCTGCCCGGAATATTAAAGCGGGATTTGCCCAGTGGAGCCTGCAAAAGGGCAGGATGAAAACTTGGGTCCACATCTGTACTTTTATGAGCTGTCACCAGCGCAGACCATTTCTAAAAAATCCCACATTTTTGCAGCTAAACTCTGAGAGAGCAGCAAGAAGAGGAAGTCTGGATAACCCAAAGGATTAATTTACGGAGCTGCAGCATGGTGTGGGCACCCAAAGGATTAATTTACGGAGCTGCAGCATGGTGTGGGCACCCAGCACATGAATCACATGAAAATACCCACAGCCTGGCTCTCTGTCCATCTGCATCCAAGCACAAATATTTGGGATGCCTCCTTTTGTCCCACCAAGGGCCATCACATGCACCTTTCCCCACCCGCAGGCCGGCAGAGCTGGAGACAAAAACAAGGAGCTGGCCAGCAGTTCAGCTCGCGTGGGCAAATCTGCAGGAAAGGGCATGTCGTCCAATTTGTTCGGGAAACAATAGCAATGTTTGACATGTCATCAGGATTGATGGAGCAGAAATTTACATGGGAGAATTCAGTTTTAAACAGCTCCATCGAGCTTCACCGGGTAATGGTTCAGACATTCATCATCCGCCAGACCCACTTGACGACTCCTTAAACTGCCGGAGATTAACTCCGCTCACAGCAGCTTCAGGGAGCGAGGAAGGAGGAGTCGGCGAGGGTTGAAAGAACCAAGAAGAGCCCTTGGAGGTGGCTCAGATCCCCCACGGAGCCCCTGGGACGGCAGTCCTCCCCCCAAAACTGTCAGACAGGGATGAGCAGCTGGAAGTTGGCAGCGGGGGTGAGCAGAGCGCATTGGAATGATGATCAGGGCTGGCATGTCCTGCCTGGCTGAAGAGCAAAACCCTTCCCACCTTTCCCTCAGCACGGGGCTGCCAGAGCAGGTCCCAGCTCTGTTTGTTCTCCTTTGCCCTCTTTGTTTTCCCTCCCTTACATGCACGAAGCAGGAAATAAAAATTGATGAGGAACAAATTGCTTTGGCCAGGAGCTCTCTGCTTAAAAGAGTTGTGGCAGGAAAGCAATTACAGGACGTCAAAAAGCTGTCAGGCTACTGGAGTGACCGGGCAGAGCCTCGTCCCTGCCTGCTCCCCTGGCTTGCTCCAGCAAGATGCCTGTGGCTTGGGAAAGCAAACAGAAGGAGGATTCCCATGTGCTTCCTAGTTTTTGGGGTCTTTTTGGTTTTCTAGGAACGTGAGGCAGATGTAGTTGCTGCTTGGGGCTGACTGGGCAGCAATGGGCTGCTCAGACTGTGGTACAGGAATTCCGGGGTGGGGAGCCATGCCCTGGCCTCCTGCTGATTTTTGGAGCCACCAAAACCTGCATGTATTAAGCAGGCAGCCACCCAAACATCCCTTCCTCAAGGCAACCCCAGATCCCAGGGGAATAACAGCTAACTGCTGGTAGCCACTGTGATTGGGATTTGATTTGTGATTTGGAGGAGACAAATGTGAAGGGCCAAGGGCTTCCATGAGATGCAATCACTGGGCTGCGAAAGCCGAATGGAAAACCAATAGAAAACCTACTTAAAGTTATTATGGAATGACTTTAGTGGGAAAACAGCTCTTTTGTCAGCACTGCCAGGCCCGGCCGTGTTCTCTCCCAGGCTTTTAGAGAGAGGCTGCTCGGTGGGAGGCAGCAATCAGGCGTGAGCAGCGCCGGTGGCTGGCCAGCGCTGGAGCCCAGTGGCTCCAGTGATTAGCTGGGAAAGAGGGAGTGGGGAATCAAGGCAATGCTGCTGCTGCCACCGCCTCCCCAGCAGCTCCAAACCCTGCCCAGAGCCAGCCAGCTCAATCGGCGCTAATGACCCCAGAGGGCTGCGCTGAACCTGGCTATGGGGGAAAAAATAGTCAATCAACCCCCCTGGGAATGGCAGAGCTGTTCCCCACCCCTTGTGCCAGCCACCAGGGAAAACAAGAGCCTTCTTGATTGTGTTTTATAACAGCAGCCCCTGCAACATCAGCTCCACACAGGCAAGGTTAACACTTGCCTGGGCAGCCGTGATTTAGCGGGCAGTGATTTACCGTAACCAGGCTGCTGGAATGGCTGGAGAGTGGGCTTTAAAATACCACATGACAGAAGATGGCCCAAAAGTGAGATAAACGGGTTTTTCCAGCGTGGGTTTTCACTGGTGACACCCAAGACCATTTAAATGCCCACGGGTTTTACTGGAGCTGGGTGCCCACTAATGAACTGCATTGATTTCATATTCTCCTGCTGTCCACCTAAATGGCAAGTGGCACATCTCAGCAAATGAATAACTCCACAATTGCCCAGCTTGACATCTCAATCACTTCGCTGTTGGGTCTCTAATGAATTTTACAGCCCAGCAAAATGGAAGAAATTAAGGTCAAAGTCTGGTGGAAGAAATATAAATTCTCAATGATCAGTAAAGTGTTTGCGGGAGCTCTCGGAAGCCGATCACGCCATCCACCATCTGCAGCTGCACCTCACCTAGGTGAGAGGCCCGGCAGGAGAGGGAGGGTGAAAATAAAGGAGGAAGGATGGGTTGAATAGGTTCTCGCCATGAGATGGACATGAACAGGTTGCATCCCAGCCTGGGGAAAGGGAATGACAAAACCCAGCTGATTTGCATATCTAATGGCCCCCAAATGCCCAGTTCAGGTAAATGACCCTCCTCTTCATACACCAACCTCATCACTTCAGCAGCACCTGGGGCAGCTCAAGGTCATCTGTCCAGAGGTGACATTGTCCATGTCACAGCGTCGTGTCACTCAGTCAACAGCACCCTTTGGGTGCTGATTCCTATGGAAGCCTTTTGCTCGAGGAAACACAGCCTTGGATGCTTTGGGAGAGATGTGGGGACTGAGGGCAGCTTTGAAAACAGATTAAAATCCAAGACTGTTGGCTCTATAGGAACATTGTGGGTGTAAAAGAACGAGGAGTCTGGGAGAGGATGTATCAAGGTGGAGACAGTGATGGTGCTAAAGGGAGTGCTGAGAAGGAGGTGTGAGGCCAGGGTGTTCACACGGCAAAGAGCACCACCTTGGGAAAAATTCTCCCTTGAACTCCCAGCCACATCCCAAATCACCAGGCAAGGCCAGCAGCAAAGGAAAACCACCCAAGCCCATCTCCTACTGGGAGCAGTGGGAGGCATGGTGGGGGGGGCGGGGTCCTGCTGCCTGGCTTGTGCTTTGCAAGATGCAATTTGGACAGGAGATGCATTTGCTCCCTGATTTTCTTTTCCCTCTCACGGGCTGAATTGTTGAGTTTTTTCCCTTTTTTTTTTGGGTTGGGCGGGGGGAAGGGGCCAGCTGTGATTTCATTTTGTTTTCCCACCTCTGTGCTCTTGTTGTGCATTTTTCCTGACAGCTCCATCAGGACAGGGAGCGGCTGCACAAGCTGCAATAAGTGTCTCCCTCTCTCCCCTCAGTGCTCAGGCTGTCATGATTCCTATTCCACCCCATTTCGGTCTCACGGATTGATATTTAGATTAAAGAGATAAACACAGCCAAAGAGCACTGGGCCCTGACAGAAAGACGAGGACTTCAGATCTGTCAATCACGCCTGGTAACTCCCTCCTCCCCTTCCCTTTATTTACAGAGCTGACTTGATAAGAATATTTAACGGGAACAAGGAGTGCAGGCATATTTTTATACTTGTAAAAACCCAAGGAGCACGCAGGAAGAAGCCAAGCCATTCATGTTTAACTTTCCAGGCAATTTGGAATCATCTGCTTTGATTATTTAACTCTTTACTGTTTCGTGTGTTTGCAGTTTTCCTTTCCTCTTGCAGATAAAGGATTCAATTTTCTTTTAAGCGGCAGGGAAATTGGAAGAGATTTTGTTCTGTTTAAGCACAGCTGGAGACGGAGCACTGGGGAGGGGGGATTGGGAACAACAAGATCAATTAAGATGCTGACAGGGAGGGAGAGCTGTGTGGGCCATGGGTGGGGAGAAGGGCTGGAGAAAGGGACAAAGTCCAGACTTGGAGGACATCAGAAATGTCCAGCTGAGAGTTCTCCAGCCTCCACAAGCTGCTGCTGAGCCATGCTTTCATATTCCCACCAGTGCCATCTGAATGCCCTCCTGCTTTCTTAGATCCTCTCTGCACGTCTGAGGCTCTGCAACACCCAGCTTGCCCTGGACATTTGGCTGGCAGTCCTCAGTTACCACCACCCTGTCCATTCCTCCTCTGCAGCAAGTTGGCCTGAGGAGATTTTCCATTCACATAAAGCAGAAGGAAAGGAGGAGGTTGGCCTGAGAATCCTCCCAATATTTCTCCATCCTGTACTTCCATAACCCACAGGAGAAGATAGAGGAGGTGCAAGTTAGGAACTCCTAACGTAGACGGGGCAGGTGACTGCCTCCAGAGCAGGACACAAACTCAACCCCCTGAGCAAAATGTAGAGGATCAGTCAGTTGAAAAAGGCTGAGAAGCCCTGTGCTGTTCTCATGGTGGCATCCCTGCTGACCACCATGGGATGATGGGCTCAACCAGCCTCTGGTCCTAACTCTGGGAGAGCACCCCAGGTGCCACCCAAGGGACAGGGGATGGTTCATCCCACACCGATTACCCATGGAAGACAGCCTAGATGCCTTTTTATCCATCCACTGACTTGCAAGGTATTTCCTCACCACACTCCCTGCCTTCAACAGCTGTGTCCTTATTCCATGCACCCTTCCCAAAATGAGAAGCAGTGTAGGTTTTCCCTGGAGACTGGTCCACAAGTCACCATCACCATGTGAGAGAGAAACACAGCTCAGGGCGAGCCCCTCACCCACCAGCACCCCAGAGCTGCAGCCTCCAATACTGCCTTTGGTCTCCAACTGCTTCTGCCCCCTTGCATTCTCCAAGAAAAAGGGGGAGGAAAAACTTTGGAGATCACCAAGAAACAACAGCCAACAAGATGTTGGGGGATACAGAGTGCCCTTTGGCCAAAGGGATGGGGGGATGCAGGGTGGGGTGAGTCCTGAAGGGAGCCAGAAGAATCCCCAAAGGCTTGCAAAACCTCATTCCACCCACAACAGGACTTGGAGTGGGACAAACCCACAGGGGTGCAACTCTCTGGGTACCCCACAGTTGCTTTGAGATGACTGCAAAGCAGCATGATGGGATGTGGGAGCGCCATGACGGGATGTGGGAGCCCACAGACCATGGCATTCCCTGCCAAACTCAAAGGCTGATGGCTGATTGGGAAAGTGATTTGCATCCTAAATAGCTGTTTATTGATGTCTGCAACTCTCCTTGCCAGTGTGAGAAAAGTACATTATTACTTTCTCGTTGACTGGCGTTTACATCTGGCTGGAAAGAAGGGGAAAGAAAATCAGGCCGGGATTGATTTTCCCATCCCCGACAGGAGGCCAAAGAGAGATCGAAGCAGCAGAAGAAAACTGACAGCTGGGTGGTAAAGGAGAGGAACTTTGCCAACCAAATTAAAGGTTGATTTAATGAGGAGAGTAATGGAAGGTTAATTAGCACATTTACTTCATTAGGTTCTTACTAACAAGGCTTCTCCCGAGGAAGTGCAGCAGCAGGGAGAGGGAAGATGAGAATCCAGGTGAATGAATGTGCTGGGGATGATGTTCAGGGAGGGAGCAACCCATGGAGGGTAGGAGAAAGGGACTGCTCAGGAATGTGAACCCATAGGTGTACATATTTATTGAATGCACACACATAGAGAAGCACACACAGGCTAATGCATTTGCCAAAAACGCAGGAAGACCATCTCTTCACCTCCTCCATCAAATAATCTGAACATTTTAATCCAGATTTCATTAAAACCCAGGGAAAGTAGTGGGGATTTTACACACAGGACTGCCTTAGAGATTCACGTTATCAAGCCTGGAGGGGACACGGTACTTATTTTACCTGCCTCACCACATTATCACAAGATACAGAGAATCATTCTCGTGCTGAAATCGATGCCTGCTGGTTCAATTGGGCACCACAGTTTATAATCTGGGGTCTGCTGGAGATGCTCACACTGTTTCTGAGGGTCTCCAAAAGAGAGATCACCAGCAGCTTGCCCAAAAGCATTGTGTGTGTGTGTGTATTTAAAGCTCTGAAAAGTCTCCACATCCATTTCAGACTTCTTGAGGGTGGTTGTCATCAGGAGAAACTCAGCCCCACCCCAGATCAGAGGTGTTTCAGGGCAAGGAGGACACCAAGGCAAGGCAGAGCACATACCCTCACAGGGATTTGGGAGGAGGCTATCCCACAGAGAAGGAAGTCAGCAAGGATTTGGGACAAATAGCTACACAAACCGTCCCAGAGAGGTGCTGATGTGGTTTCCAAAGCATAGCTCATCTATCTGATCCATGCCTGACCCGGCTGGAGTCAGGAAGAGCTGGCAGGAAAGGATCAGGAGCAGCAGGGGAGATGTTTGTGTGGGGCTTGAAGGAGGACAAGTGGGCGATTTGTTCCTTGCAAGCCCCTCCATGCCTCCCTGTCTTCATCCCAGCCCAGCTCGTTGCTGCTTGCCAGACAGCTGATGCAGCCCACAGCCACTGGTCCCAGCCTGGGCAGCCAAGCCAGACCAGGGCAAATAAAGCGGAGAGGAGGGATCACAGAGCTAGGATTACTTTCCACACTTCCCTGGAGAACCATTTTTCTCCAGACACTTCAAGGCAAATCAAATGCATTGTTGTGTTAAAAACAAGTTACTCTTGGTTTGTTTGGGCTTTAATGATTTTGGTTATCGAAGCTTTTCAGGAGGACTTTGCTGCGCAGATCTGCAGAGAACGAAGAGCTTAAGGAGATCTCCCGCTCCTTAATTCCTGCCTCCTGCTGGGTCCTCTTAGGCCCCTTCCCCATTCTCCAGGTCTAGCAAATACAGCAGCAACTGGAGCACAGCTTTTGGAGGCCCCTGGCAAAGCAGCAGTGTTGGAAGGTGGGTTTGGAGGGGCATTGTGCTCTCTGCTGTCACACCCTGCAGCTTTGCAGTGAGGCAGGGCCCTGGGACACCACGGGCTCAGTGTGAACGCAGGCTCGCACCTTCCCTGAGCTCCCCAGCCCAGCACCGCCCAAGGGACAGGAGGGCATTCTGGGCTAAACTGCCCCCTCCTCTCCCTGTTGGAGGGAGCTCACTGGAAGCTGGGCTGGGTCTTGGTGACCTCAGAAGCAAGGCCATGTTTATGTAGCTTCTTCCACGCAAAAAATCTTCCCAGCTGAAAGCTCCCTCCTGCTCTCCCCCTGGCCAGGCCGCAGAAGAGCTCCTCAGGGGAGCCCCACCAGAACGAGCCCAGGGGATTGCTTCCAAACCTTCCATGCCTGGGAGAGGAAGGAGCAGAGACCTGGGAAACTATGTCTGATGCCAGAGCAGCATCAGTCCCCTTCACTGGGCATGGAGCCCTCGGATGTCCCTTTTTTCTGTCCCAGCTGAAGACAGGACAAGAGGAAACAGCCTCAAGTTGTGCCAGGGGAGGTTTACATTGGATGTTAGGAAAAGTTTCTTCACTGAAAAGGGTGGTCAGGTGTTGGAACAGGCTGCCCAGGGCAGTGGTGGAGTGTGGAGCTAAAGGAGGTCTTGTGAAGCAGTGGCACTGCTCCCAGCTGCTGGTAATGAGGCAGCCTGGAGCAGGATGGAGAGTAACAGGCTTCTCCTGCCTCTGGACTCAAGGACCCAAGGATCAGCAGATGCCCCTGCCCACAGTACTGGAGTTGGGATTAGTTGACCTTTAAGGTCCCTGCCAACCTAAAGCACTCTATGACTCTGATCATGGCTCCAGCTGGCCACAGCCATTCATCCCCCCCAGCATGGTCCTTCCGCAGAGCTTCCTATACCAGAGCCCCACATCCTCTGCCCCGAGCCAGAGCAGGCACCACACCTCACCACACCTCTCAAGGTCCATCCTCCCAGCCTGCTCCTACTAGGAAAGCCAGCACCCATCCAAAGCCACTGGCCACCAGGCAGGCAGGACCTGGGGGGGGTGTCAGAGCCCCAGTTAATTCAGGGTGCAGTGTATGTTCTCACTGCCTCGTTCCTGGAAGGCATGAAGTTATACTGGCTGCCTGCTTGCTCAAGAAGTGTGAAATTCTTTCTCTGACCTTTTCTGTTATGTTATTAAAAGGCTTTATGGCCAGTTGTTTCAGAAAAAAAAGTAGTATTTCAATATCTGCTGGTAGCTGGGGCAGAACTGGCCCATCTCTTCAGGATGAGCTCTGCTCACCTCCCCGCTTTGCTCCTGCCTCACAGGTGTTTGCTGCTGTGTGGGACCTCCAAGCCTTTCCAGCCTGCCTTTTCCTGGCACAGCAGAGTCTGGGGCAGGAAAAAAGCAAAGTTTGCATTGAGAGAGGCTCTAACAACTGCAGAGCCCTGGACAGGCTGCTTGTCCATCAGTCATCTCAGATGTGCAATGTAACTCTAAACAGCCACGATTTATGTGACCTGGAAGCTTTGGCTGGAGTAAGAAGCCCTTCACACTGGTCTCTGCAAAACCAGGATTCTCTGGCCTAAGAGGATTACCACACGTGTAAACAATCATGGAATCAGTTAGGCTGGAAATGGCCTCTGAGATCATTGAGTCCAACCATGAACCCAACCCTACCAAGCTCACCAGGCACCCATGACCCATATTTATGTGGTTTTTGAACACTTTCCAAGGATGGTGACTCCACCACTGCCCTGGGCAGCCTGTTCCAATGCCTGACCACCCTTTTCAGTGAAGAAACTTTTCCTAATATCCAATGTAAACCTCCCTGGCACAACTTGAGGCTGTTTCCTCTTGTCCCATCCCTGTTCCCTAGGAGCAGAGCCCGTCCCCACATGGCTGTCCCCTCCTGTCAGGGAGTTGTGCAGAGCCACAAGGTCCCCCTGAGCCTCCTTTTCTCCAGGCTGAGCCCCTTTCCCAGCTCTCTCAGCTTCTCCTCATGCTCCAAGAGCATGGAGGCAGGAGAGAAGGCTGTCTTTGGGCACACTGTGGGCTCCCTGTACAGGGCAGGAGCTGTTTCCCTTGGAGCCTGGACTCTCCAGGTGTTCTTGTGCAAGCAAATGACCGCCTGAGTCTAACCAACAAATGCCTTTCAGGGATGGAATTAAACAGATGGATAGATGGACAGGGAGATGGAGGGAATGCTAAGCAGAGAGCAAATAAAATCTTAGAGGGTGGACAAGGTCACACCGTGCCAGCGGAGCAGCTGAGGTTTGACCAGGAATCCATGGACTTGAGCCCACTCATCCCTGGGCAAAAAAAGAGAAAGAGACAGGGAGCAGAGAGCAGGCAGCAGCTCTGGGTCCCTGCTGGCTGCCTGCACTCGGGGTTGTTTTACAGTTGATTTATACGTGTAACAGGCAATGTTTCTCTGCTGTCACTGACATTAGGAGCTGAAATGCTGTAGAAACAAATGGCCATTTGTCACCGCAAATGAAGTCTACTTGCTCTTTCTTTTTGCCTTTCCCCCTTTCAGCTGGCCACACTGAGGGCAGCCTGGAGAGCCTTTCCCCACGCCTACACACAGCCCATCAGCCACAGCCAAGGTGGGATAGCCAGGATGCACTCACTGGAAGATGGGCAAACAGCCCAGGGGCTTTTGGGCTGCTGAGAGCAACTTGTCCTCCTTCCCCAGAATGCTGGCCTGGGCAGAAGATCAGTGACCTCCCCTTGCCTCAGCTCCCGTGGTTTTAGCTGCTCATCTCCCTGGCAGGAAGGTGCTGCAGGCACTGCTCTGTCCTGCCAGCTGTGCCTGGCCATCTCCAGCAGCAGCTGGCACGAAGCCTCCTGCCACCCTTCAGCAACCACTCACTCAGCCCACGCACTCCCCTGTTCATCCCTGTTCATCAATTTCCTTGGCCCCACAAGGCACCTGATTTACCCTTAGCACCCTGAACTGCATTGTCTCTCCAAACCTGCACTTATTTGCACAAAGGAGCACAAAAAGAGGGGAGCCAACAAAAGTCCCCTTCCATGAGGATATCATCCAGCAGCCATCAAAGAAATGGCCATGCCACGTGGCTGGGCAGGCTTTCTCCAAAACCCCATCCCTAACTCCAATGAGTGAATATCCAGGAATATTCTTGAGGAAGCAGGAAAGAAGGAAGAAAAGGAGAGGAAGAATTTGTTAGCAAGGAAAGAAGGCTTTTTGTCTGCAGCACGTGGGACAGGTAGGGAGACATGGCGTGACCACAGGGCTGCAGCTCAAAGGCAAGCGGCCACAGCAGGAGGAGCTGGTACTTTATGAGGGTTGTTAAAAGTTTGGGATCAGCTGGGAGGGCAATTTGGATTTCAGCACTAATTGCATCCATTCTGATTTATCATAGAAGATTCAACTCCTGGCATTTTGTGTTCGCTCTGAAATGCTGGCATAGCTGGAAGTTGGGGAAAGAGGAGACGCAGTAACAATCTCATTGTTTAGTGTCTGACAGCCTGACTAGCTAAACATCTGCTTGAAATATTAATAACTGTCAGATGGGAACAGCTCGGGGGCTCTATACAGTTTCACACCATCTGTTTGTAAAGTAAACACACTTACACGCAGGCACATACACCCAACTCTTTTGTCTGGGCTTTTATCCTCTTGAGTTGGCATTCCTGCACGCATGGGAGACCAGGGGCAGTGTCTTGGGAGAGCAGGGGGACAAGGAGAGGGCAGGAGGGCAGCTGGAGCAAATTCATTGGAGAGGTAGCTAAGCAAACTCATTCATGACTAATGGTAGTGGCAGTAACACACCCAAAGAGTAGCAGGGAGTTTGGTGCTCTCTGCTGTGATATTCCCCATCCCAGAGGAGCTTTGATGCCTTTTCCAATGGTATTTCAGCAGAGGGTTTTGTTTTGGCTCTTGCTGTGCGTCACACTGGCACTGACCTGGCTCATGCACCAGGAAATGAGTCTTCTCCATGAGGATTCCAACCAACCCACAGAAGAGGAAATGAGCTCTATGGAAACACCCTCTGCTACCACCACCACCTCTGCCTGCCTCTGTTCTGCTGCCAGCCATGTAATACCACGCTCTGCTAAACAGAGCCATTCCCCTCCTTTTCCATCGTTTGCCCTTTTAATGGCATGACTGACATCAGTTTGGTTGAGGAAGATGATGCTTCCAAAGGGGTCAGTGGGAAAAGCCACATCAGGGGCACTGTGACCACTGGGATCGGTATCTGCAGATGAAATGCAGGGCAGGACCCTCTCTGAATCTCTGGTGCAGCAGGAAACACATGCACATCTTCCAGAGAGCAGGAAAGGTCAAGACATCTGCTCCCAAACCCTGCCACCAGCATCTCCCAATGCTCCCTTCCCAGGCTAGCCCTTGGTGAGGGACACCACAGAGCCAACACACGTGCCAAGGACTCGGCCAAGGGAGCTGGGATACTCCTATACTCACGTGGACCTGGAGGACGGTGGTGCCCACGGTGGTGTTCTCGAAGAGGCTGACGTTGTAGAGGGCCTTGCTGAACACGGGCCGGTTGTCATTCTCGTTGATGAGGTTGATTTTCACCCGCGCGAAGCCGACGTGGTCCGGGACGCTCTCGTTTGCAAAGAGCTGGGCAAACGGGAAGGCAAGGGATTTCAGCACTAACTGGAGGTGCTGGGAAGCTTGGGAGAGTTACCTGCCATTCTTCAGTGGAGTAAACTTGGTTCTCCTCAGCTCCCTCACCAGCTGAGCCAGCTCAAGGCAAAGCACTGACGGAGCTTAAGCAGTAGGAGGGGGAGGGGTTTGGCACCTAATAGGTGCTCTTAAAACAAAGTTTTATGCTCTATAAAGCTTTTATGGCCCTGCTCTGCTTAAGCTCTTGCAGCTGAGCCTTTGGATGTTGGAAAGAGAAAGCGCAGAGCAAATCTCTTACCCATCTCCTTCTTTATTATAATATTCTAATTTTTTTGGCTGTTTTGTAGTGCTCCACTGTTTCGCGGTGGGGATTATGATAGAACAGTTTGCGTTGGGAGGAACCTTTAAAGATCACCTACTCCAACCTCCTGCCATGGGCAGGTGTATCTTCCACTAGACCGGGTTGCTCAGAGCCCCATCCAACCTGACCCTGAATTTCCAGCAATGAGACATCCACCTCTCTGGGTATCCTGTTCCAATGTTTCACCACCCTCATGGAAAAAACCTTCCTTACACCTAATTTAAATCAACCATCAGTCCCATCCCCCTTGTCCTATTGCAACAGGCCCTGATAAAAAGCTTGTTCCATCTTTCTCCTAGGTCCTCTTCAAGTACTGGACAAGAGAGAGGAAGATGTTTAGTGGTCAGAAAAACTCTTTTTCTGACCCAGAGACGGGGCTCCTGAGAGGTGTTTCAAAAGATTTTATTCCATTTTCAGTCTCATGAGAAGGGTGAGATGGTACAGATGTTATAATTCACGCCATCAAAATCAGAAGCCAAACTATTTCCTAACTACAATACATGATATGCGTTTTTTGGCCTGTCAGCTTTTGCCACACAATGCTGCTAATGCTTTAAAGCCAATCCTCTATTAAAATACCCCACGTGGGTCTCGCTACAATACATCTTTCATAGTTCTGTTTCTCCAAAATACCTAGTGTATTTGCAAGGCCATATTTGAAACTTGTTTCAAGTTCGATTTCTCTCTCAACAATGCCTCTCCTATTCCATGGCCTTTCTAAGCCAGCACACTTTGTCTCAGAGTTTGCATACAGATGCACAAGACTCTGTGAGCATTCTGTCAGGCTTTGAGAATTCTCTACAAATCCATCTCCCACATTTAATGGTCACCTTAGGTCATACTGAAAACTGTGTGTGGCTGATCCACAGGGCCCAGGGGGGCAGCCTTACCGAAAATTCGTAGCGAGGAATGGTCTCGAAGTCCAGCGGCACCGCCACGCGGACACGGATGTCTGCCTTCCCCTGGATGGAGGTCGGCGAGATGATGAAGTGGTTGGAGTTGTTGCCCACCAGGTAAACCTCAAACACGCTGTTAGGCCCCTGAAAGAGCAAGGCTGGTGTTTTATTCGCAAAATCCACGCGCACGTGAGAGGAGTGGGAATGCATCCCTGCCATGACCCCACGCGGCACACAGAGGGAAAGTCCCTTGTGCTGGTTGAAGGTTTGCACACCCCACAGGGTGTCATGCTCTGGGATTTCACTGCCTCAGGCTGGGGGCACAGCGTGGGTGCCTCTCCCATGCAGAAGTTTTTTTCCAGTAAGGCAGCTCAAACTAGGAACAGGAAAAACTCCTCCTCTCCCAAGACCCGGCCAGCAAAGCAGCAAGGCTGCCAACGTACCAATGCTTTCAGAGCCTTATCCAGCAAAGCACATGAAAAGCAAGCTCAGAAGCTGCCAGAGATGAATTTCCAATTTTCCCTGAATGACCTCCCTCCTATCAGAAAAAGTGGCCAATTAAATGCACGAAGGGGCACTAATAGCAAAAGCGGCCTAAGTGTGACCGCTGAGAGCAGGCGACATGAGCAGAATCTCTGCCTTGCCCCTCTCCTTGCACACCTCCATGCAATCCATGGAGCTGAGGGTGCACTTAGCATCTCCCAGTGGAGCCCCACAGCAGGAGCAAGCCCCGAGGACACCCACAGAACCACACGAGGGCACCCAGTGGCTCAGGAGCCCAGCAGTGCTCTGCTGGTGGACAGTGGGAGCATCTCAGGGTAGACTGAAACTTTCCACGAGCTGTTTTAGTGCCAAATGAGGAAGTGAGGGAAGCTCCTGACACCCCAGACACACCCCTGGGAGGGAGGGAGCAGAGGATACAGAGAATGGCAGAAGGAAGCACTACTTCCCAAGCTATTCTGTCCTCTATCCTCAGCATGTCAATTTACAACAAATGACCATTTCCCACCAGTGACAAAAAGGTACTTCATCGAGGAATTCCTGCCCATCTCTGCTGAGGAGCCCTCAGGATCTCTCCAAGGGCCTGCACCCTCCCTGCAGTATGCGAGAGCAGCTTTTGTGGCAGTGAGATGTGAGGGACTTTCTTGGAAGCCAGAGAAGAGTGAGTTTGTTGGGGGCATGAGATAAAAGTTGAAACATCAAAAGAAATCCAAGTATTTGCAGGAAGAGAGCCAGGTGGATTAATTCCCCTCTAGCTGGGGAAGGAGATCAACTCCAGATACCCACCATCCCTAATTAGCAGCCCCTCCAGTGCCTCAGTCTCCCCATGTGAGGTCTGGAGAAGGGGGATACAGCTGCCTCTGGGGAGGGCTGCTGCGAGTTGCCATTTATATATTTATTCAGCTATTTATTTTTCTGCCTCGGCCCCCATGCTGCTTTCCTTGCTCCTGGTTCCCAGAGCTTGCGAGCCCCCTGCGGATGCCTGAAAGCAAATCTGAATATTCAAATTGTTATCAGCTGCCCAGCAGAAGGGCCTGGCTAAGCCCGGCTCACAGCAAGGACCCCCCACTCCAGAGGAAGCCACAGGGAGCTGCTTACATTTCCCTCACCCCTTCCTGCCTGCTCCTGCCACCCAGAGCAAAGAATGGATTTGAAACATGGTTGGAAGAGGAAAAACAAGCGCTGCATCCCCGGGCTCTCAAAGGTCCTGGCGTGCAGCGATCACAGCCAAGCACCATCATCTCCTTGCAGCGCCAAGGATGAGGATGAGGACGTTGTCAGTGACCTGCTTTACGTGCTCATTCCCTTCTCCATCCCCCGACCTCCCCGCTCCCCCATGGTTCGAGTTTTTCCCCCCCACTGCAAACAACTCGAGTCCTTTGCCTTCCTTTAGAGCCACAAATTAAGGAGCAGCCTGCCAAAGCTCAGCAACCCTACAATAATAAACCTGTCTCCTGAAACAAATTGACCCATAAAAACCAGGTTTGGAGGGAAGTTCCCTATCACCCAATGCCGGGATGCAGCCACACGTTTTTCAGCTCCTCTCATGCCATGGCAGCACTCGAGGCTTGCTGCCCACTGCCTCTTTCCTGGCAATCAAATGTCTCAGCCACTACCACAACCGATGGAAATTTCGTGTTGATTCAGCTAAAAGACAATTGGAGCTGCAGTTGGGCACAATTACAGCTTTGTTCTCCATGTGCGTGCTCCTCGGAGTGGGTAACTGGAGCTGCACCGTGGCCCCGCTGCCACATCAGCCTCACACCCATGCCCTGCTTCCAAAAAAGCCACCACTGGCTGATCACACAGCATTTTTGGACAATCTGTGACAGGCCTGGTTGCCAGCCTGGTATCCCTCTGAAATTCCAGGGGGAGAACCCTGGGCACAGGTAGGACTTGTTGCGTTTTATTTTTTATCTAAAATCCTCAGTGACCAGGGTTCCAGCATGGACCCTGGCAGGCAAGGGCAGAAGCTCAGGTGTGAGGGTGAGAGATGCCAGCAGGTGGGTACAGCTGTCACCCTAGAGCTCTGAAGCTTCAGATGAGACCCACTCATGCACCTGCTGTGAATCAGGGACAAAAAAATCAGGGACAAAAACCTGCTCTCCCAACTTGCAATCCACACTCAGGTGGCAGAGTTCACCAAGAATCAGGAAACACCTTCTCCCATCAGGAGGCTGGGGCAGCCACATCAGCTGCTTCAGCTGGACTGAGGATGGATCATCATTTTTATTGCTGCTTTTTTGCCCACTATCTCCTGCTGGCTTCATCCATCACTAATGCTCCCACCCAGCCCCTTCCTCGTGGCAGCACATCCGGAAATGCTTCAGGAATTATTACACCTTCCAGAAAATATTTAGCATCACTTACCAATGGCTACACAAGAAAACAAAGTAAGAAATTAAATAATCTGTAATAAATGTATTAGATAAATTCGTGTATGAAATACTGTATTATGGATTAGTTTACTAATAAGAAGCTACCCAAAGGCGTCTCCAAGATTCCAGAATCCATAGAGCCGGCAAATACATTTGNGCCGCCACTCTGTTCACCCAACTCTTGATCGATTGTTGTCCCGTTTTTATTGTGGCTTTTATTTCGGTGTTAGAAATTTTACTAAATAAATCCTGTTATTTTGAATTGGCCTCTAATCATCTATAACATAATCCAAATCCGTAGACAAGCAAACCACACCATTCCCTGAGGTGCATGGGTAAGTTGATCTCTTGCAATTATTTTCAGCACAAAGTGAACTAGACTTGGGAAAAGTAGCCTGGGAATCCTCGGTTTTGTCCTTTTCACACTGCCTCAGTACAGATCTGCCTTTGGATCCCCCAGTGCAATTTGCTTTTCCAACATGGCGAGCCCTGCCTTCCTGAAGCACAAAATCCAGTGCAACTCCAGCTTTCCCCTCAGTCACTTTCTAGGCACTTTCTGGGCTATTGCCTACAACAAGCTATGGAGGATTTAATATTCCCCATTCTGGGAAGTCTACAAAGAAAAGAAAGAGCTGAGAGTTTGGGAAGGGGGGTGAAGGAAGGGAAAGAAGAAGTTGGGGTTTTTTTGAGAGCAATTAGTGCCTTTTTATAGGGCTTGGATAACTTAGGCCTGGCTCTAATGAGTCAGACACAAATGGTACATAATCCCTCCTCTGAAAACACATGGCATGAAGGGGGTGATTCCCTGCACCCATTTCAAAGCATTTCACTCAGAACAGCCTCTCTGGGTGTTGCCTGCCTCTCTCCCACTGCCCAGCCAGCTCAGAATCCCAGCACTCCTCTCCCCGTCCCCGGTGCCAATAACCCTTTCGAGGGCTTGCTGGCGCTTGTCCCCTGCATCCCCAAGGATCGAGGGCTTGCTGGCGCTTGTCCCCTGCATCCCCAAGGAACTTACTGGGCTGGCAGGCAACGCAGAATGCCTGGAGCAAAATGCTCCCCAACCCTTCCGACTCTCCTCCCCACGCTAGCAGCCCTCTTCTCCCATCTTTTTTGTCCATCCTAAGCATCAGTCCTTGCCCGCTCCCTCCCTCCTGGAGTTTTCTCCTTCCCGCTCTCCCCAGGTTATCTGCTGAATTCCACACACGCCTGCACAGACGGGATCAATCCGAGGCTGCCTCGCCTTCAGCTTATCTCTGCTCCAAATGATTGATTTTCCCTCTTTAAGGGTAATTTGCTGGTGAATTCCATGTATTGCAAAAACCCCTGTGAAATCTAATTCAGCCCGACTGGCAGCTGGCACTTTTGGGAGAGAATACTCATGTGCCGTCAATTCCCCTTTACAGTTCCTTGCCATGTAGATAATATTTATAGTGCTTGTGCCTGTCATATGCATATATATGCTCTGGATGAATCATATATTGCCACCTGCACATGCATGGGCACGCAGGATATCCTGGTGGGGGTCGCTGGCGGAGCTCTGTGCAACAAAGAGAGCGTATTCCCATAGCCCAGATTTCCCGTTATTTTAAATTCCCCATTTACCTTCCGATATGCTTATCTTAGAGAATTGTTTCAAAACGATTTTAAAATGTCAGGCCATGATAGTGGGGTGCTTCAGACAGCTTCTGCCTTTTTCTTCCTCTTCACTCAACTGCGTTGAGGAAAATCAAGTGGAAGCCACGATGGGAGAGCTGGTTTCCCTGGCATGTCCTGGCAGAGCAGGCTGCTGCTTCCCTGAACAGGCATCCATGGATCTCAGAGCCAGAGGAAAACGAGCATGCCCCAAGGGATGCCCTGCTCCTTTTCCAGGATGGCCAAATCCTTGCCTTCTCCCTGCATCAAGCCACCAGGTACAGAACACCAGCATACCCAAAAAAGACATCCGTGTCCCCAGATCAGCCAGCCCAGCAGCAGATGAACCCTCTGAATTAACACCAACCTGTCCCAGAGCTCAGGGCTTTTGTTCTCAGCCTGGAAACAAACCTTGCTGTAAAAGCAGGTAAGTCAATGCTTTAATCTTCTGCCTCACATACAGGATTTATTCCCCCCTGCTGAAACACCAGAATGTGAATGAGAGGAGAACCCAACCACAGCCTGGGGGTGTCCAGCTGAGTATAGGCTCAGTCTAAACACTGGGAAACCTCAATGGATTTTCATAAACAGCTCTTGAATGGCTTGAGAAAGCTGTTCGAGGGTCTGCTCTCTATCTGGCAGGGAAAAAACTCAGCTGCACAGTAATTAATGAGTTTTCCTTGGCTCATAGAGCCCCAGAATGGTTTGGGTTGGAAGGGATTGTAAAGCTCAGCTCATTCCAACCCCATGCCCTGGGCAGGGACACCTTCCACAAGACAGGATGCTCAGGAAGGCCAGATGGAAAACCCTGTGCAAACCCTGTGTACTGACTTTTCTTCCAATTAGTCCTGGAGAATGCAGAAAGGAGAACCAGCACACCTTGCTGAACACCTCAAGAGGTGCACCCCAAATCCACATGTGGGGCCACTTCAGCTCAACTCCCTCCTGAGGAGCTCCCCATCCCACCTCGCAGCCCCAGCCAGCTCCTCCTGGAGCAAGATCACGGCCACGTTTGGGCAGTGAAAGCTGGGAGTTTGCAGGGGCTGGACTCCGAGGAAGGGCTTCTCCTTGGAGACACTTGCTTGGGAACCCTGTCTGAGAGGTTAATGCTGGCTGAGCTGCAGAAAGGCACTTATAGCACAGAGGGAAATCCAAGCTTTCAAGTGTGGTCTTGTGTGCCTCAGAAATGCATTTTTAAGTGCTTTGCTGAATTGTTTAATCTGACTCCTTCCAAAAGCCATCATTTCAGTTTGTGCAAAACACACCAGAAGAAAGAAAGGCCAAAACCCCACAGTTAAAAAAGGCTGTGTGGGCCTGGTTTTGAAAAGCCTTGTTTAACAGCCTTGGCAGCACACATGGTGTGTGCAAAGGGCCAGACCCATGTGACAGCCCTTTCCCCAGCTCTACAAAGGCACAATGACAGGAAGGCTCCTCAAAACCACCCAGACCCACAGGGAAGGTGTGAACTGCTCCCTCTCAGAAGGAGCTCAAACTGGAGGGCTAAAGGAGCAGTGCCTGGATTTTCGGGAGGGGCCAGAACCGGGCTTGGTGGCCTGGCTCAGGAAATAAACCAATCTGCCAAGGGACTCTCCCAGGACTTTGTGACATACGTTGGGAGGCAGGAGACAAACTTGAGCAACGTGATCTTCCCAAAGACTCCAGTTTTGATTTCCCATGTCTCAACCCATCTGCTCTCATTTATTTCTCTCTCTGCTTTCCCTGGAGATGTGTATAATTCTCTTCTTGTTTCCCTCTGCCCCTTACACAAATGAGTCGTGTCATCTCCAGCATGAAGCCAGTGCTGCCAGAACAGCTTCTGTCAGCCACATCCTCAGTCACATCCTTGCCTGAAGACCTTGGTCCTTGCCAACACATCCCTGCACCCCTGCATCCATGGAGAGACAAGGGAGCCCACTGCCACCTCAGCTACCTCAAATCCAGATGGTTTGTAAAACCCTTACAGCTCTCAGGGGGTACTTGAGCATCCAAAATATCGCTGTTAGGAAACTACCTAACCTTTCTGTAGTTTTTTCCATGGAAAGTTGGTGGATCTTCAGAGTTCTACAAATGCTTCTCTGGGAAGCAGTGCTGGCTGCAGGTACAGTCCTACTTCTATCTCATATATATCTTTTTCACCAGCTGGGCATCTTCTCCCTTTTTTCCCCCAAAGTGCTACCTTGACAGTTAACCCAGTTGCAAGCATCCATGAGAAGAAATAAGAAAGATCCATCACAGGATAATGCAGAAAAAAAAAGTAACCAATTGCTTATAACTTTCCTCCCTCCAGATATTCCAAGAATCAGCTCTCCTCTGCTTCTTATATGGTCAAAGCAATCCGTGCTAATATGATGGTCTCTGAAGACATGCACAGTAAAACTCCTTCAGACTCCCTTAGCACACGAGATCCTCTCTCAGCAGTTTTAAAAATCTCAGCCAATTCTTTTGGGGAAATCTCAGGAAGTTAAAGAAATACATCAAAAGAACAGCATCTATTTTTTGCTGGTGCGATGGGGAAGGCAAGACTATTTTTTATTCTCCCGCTTTAAAATTAGCAAGGCTGAAAAGTGAATTCTTGAATGGGAGTCACTCCAGTAAAATGAGCTTTTAACCAGAAATAATGACAGATCCTTCATCCTGGTGGCACAAACAGAAGTGTTACAATGCCCTTCAAGAATGGATCTGCTGACATCTCTCAGCAAGCATGACAGCAGCTCTATTCAGAAACTATCCTAAGCATCTGTCATATCCATATCTTTATTAGCAATTGACATTTTCAAGAAAAAACAGTCTCTTTATCTGCTTAATAGCTCATCTGCACCTCTTCAGGCTGAACTCATAACTCCTGGATGGTGACATCATGTCAGCAGTAGGTTATTAGTTCTGTGCCATAATCACTTGGGATGAAAAAAAATGGGGTTTCTGGGTGGCTTGATGAGATGGGGTGAACTCCACCCAGGACTGGGGAATAGCAAATCCATCTTCTCAGCCAGAAAAGACAACTTAGAAGATGCACATTTTAACTGACCCACCAGAATTTTGGGGGCTGGGAGGGGTGTTTTGTTTCCCATCACCTGAAGCATCAGGAAAACATCCTGATGATGTTTTGCCGTGATGCTGGATGGAGCTCTGAGCCACCTGGTCTAGTGGAGGCTGTCCCTGCCTGTGGCAGGGGTGTTGAAACAAGATGATCTTTCAGGTCCCTTCCAGCCCAACCCATTCTACGATGCCATTTATTCTGACAAACTCTCTCCCCTCCTCTCCTGCTCAGCCTGAAGAAGAATGGGAACAGCAGGAGCCTGCAGGCAGAGCCTTTCCAAGTGATTTTGGACAGCTCACCATGAGGTGTCAGCACTAGTTTGGAGCAGACTTCAGGCAGCATGGCGGGCTGGGGGGGACCAGCACACAGGAGCAGCCAGACGTGAACTGCACAAGTCAAATAATCAGAATAATTGAAGGCTGGGAGCCCAGGGCTGGAAAACAGGCTGCAATCCTAAACACGGCACGGATCGGCGCGTGACAAATAGGAGCTCCATTGACACGTGGGAGGAACAAGCCTCCAATGCTCCTGGCTTGTTTGCAGTGATGAACTGGTATCCCAGCCATCCCCACCCTGAGGGGCATCTCCTGCCTCCTCCCTGACAGCAGCAGCACCCATCCCTCCCGGGACAGAGCCCAGCAGAAAAACTCCTCCTTTGCTGAACCAGACTGGCAAAGCACAGCCTGACCAGAGCCCTCAGACGCAGGCGGGGATCAGCCTCCCAGACAATCCTATTTTCTGCCTCTCAGGGGCCATGCAATCCTGACTGCATTAGTGCCTGCACACCGGGGAGGAAAGCTGGGCTAGGGGTACACAGCAAAGAGAGCAATGGCAGCAGTGAGAGCTGCAAAAGTGGATGTTGGGACAGAAGCATGCACTTCATCACAGGTACCTCAGCGGCTTCTCCCCTGCCCACCCTGAAACCAAACCAGTGCTACCCCGCAAAGGAGGGAGAGGATACCTCACCTCATCCTTGTCCTGCACCTGGATGAAGAGGGGAAGGGCAAAGCCCACCTGGGCCAGCTCTGGGATGGCCACGCTGTACTCGGAGCTGTTGAACTCGGGCGCGTTGTCGTTGACGTCGATGACCAGGATGTTGAAGGTGGTGGTGACACTGGCGTTGGAGGGAGTGCGGTCATCGTTCAGCTCTGTCCCCTGCACGGAGAGAAAACCGGGGAGCCTTTGTTCTCCAGAAAGAATGAATGTAAGGAAAGTGTGCGTGGCGTGGTGAGAGACTCTTGCAGCTTTTTCTTCCTCCACTTTGCCACAGAAGGATGACCAACTGGCTCTGCCACTGTTCCATTAACACTTAGACACGTTGGCCCAACTCTCCCATCACTCATGCTTTGGTCCCACAACACTCTCAAAAACCTTCCCAGGGATTTAACATTTCCCTTAGGATGGCTGTGGCCAAGTTCTTCCTTGCCTCTGTCATTCAACAGGTTGGCAGGGTCCGGAGTCACACAGGAACAAGCAGATTTCCCTGCCACAAGCATTTAAACAAAAAAAAAAGTCCCTTGTGAGATGTAGGGGACAGTGCACAAAATAAGAGAAGGCTCAACAGGGCAAAGAGCACTCCTGCTCTCTCCTCTGCTATCCCTGATGTGGGCCTGGGAGCTGACAGCGAACCAACAGTGTGCTGAAAAACACAGGGATGGAAAACTAGGGCACCAGAGGAAAAGAAGACTTAGACCTTAAAATAGGTTTGGGCAACACATGCCTAAATACAAATCTGAGTCATGAGTCCAGATCACACCTCTGTCTCAAGAAGGACTTTAAATCCTCCTTCCCAAAAGGAGAGAGTGCAGATTTTAATGCCAGAGAAGCAAGACTCATGAAACAGCCTTTTCAAGCCGAGTCCCTCCTCTTGTCCTTTGGATAATCTTGCTTTGCTGTGGGCATGGAAAAGCAACACTATCACGACCCACACAGCTCACTGCTATTCACTGCTTCTGCACACAACAGCAGAACAGGCTGATCGCAGCGAGGAGCAACCCAGCTGTATTTTCCCTGTGTGCTCCAGGATGAGAGCAGCAGAGAACATTTTGGGTCCTGGGGATGCAGGACGCAGAGAGCTGGCACTTGCGGGAGGATGCGAAGTTTGTGGGGAGAGGATATGGAAATCTATCAGATCAACAGAATATGGCTGGAACTCCATTGTCATGCAGGGACGAAAGCGGGCAAGTTTTCAGGCTCACAAACCTTTCCAAGATTAAACAGATATTTTTGTCCCTATTAAAACCAGACAATCCTCCCTCTCTTGATTTCTGAAACTATAAAAGCCTGAGTGAAAAGATACCAGGGATGGGTGAGGATCTCCTCCTCACACACAAAGCCCCATGGTATGAACTGTGTCTGGGACCTAGAGGGGTGATCTCTTGTCTCTCTGCCCCTCTCCAAGGAACGTCACACTTGCCAAACGAGAAGGCAATGTGCTGGCTGCCTCCCTCCCAATCAATGACCCTTCCTATGCTGCTGATTTTTCCCCACCCTGGCCCAGCAGAATCCATACTTCTAAATGTGTTTCCAACCAGCTGCCCAGCTTGGTATTGATTTTAATTACAGGGCTGTGAGCAGAGCCACGGAGCCGCTCTCAGGTGGGGCTGGTGGGGCTGGCAAGCCATGCTCCAGTGCCTCTTCTTGACAAGGCAACTTCCAGCATCACTCCCTCCCCATGCCGGGTAGGCACGGATGACGCCCTGTTACACCACTGCCTGCTGACAAGACAAAATGTCCTGTTTATCCAGGGGTTTGGTGGGGAGAGAGAGGGAAAACAGGCAAAAGGAGGCACAATTCAGGTGCCTGAGTATGTGTCTGGTGCTATATGCAATCCTGGGGTATCTGCACGCTGCCAGCAGACACAGCCACAGGCAGGACAGCAAAAATGCCCCTGTACGTCTGTATTGAGTGAATCATGTTTTGGGCCACCAGACAAGGGGGCTGTGTTTAACATCTCACTTGGTCAGCACATCATGGCCATGAGAACAGCTTATCCCAGATTTGCAGCACTGCCTGGAAAGGCATGTCCCCAGGCAGGATGTGCTCCCCATCCTGCTCTGTCAATGTGCTTTCCAGCTGGAGCAGGTCTCACCTTCACTGTGAGGATGAATCCAGCGCTGTAGAAGGGATTTTCCCGGTCCAGGGGCCCATTCAGAGTTAAGGCTCCGCTGATGTAGTCCAGTGCAAAGATGCTGTTGGTGTTACCTGAGAAAAAGAACAGGAATGTGAGCACAAGCAGCTGGCACAGCTGATCCCAAAAAGTGCTGGACGCAACAGGGAGGGAAGCAAGAGGGCATGAGCTCCAAGCAGTGGGTTCTAGGAACCTGGCATGCCATTCCAATGTGCTTTAAAATGTCATGGCTGTACCACTCCTCTCCTCCTCCTCTAACCTGTCCCAGCTTAGGGCTCAAAATGAGGCACTCCTTCCATAGCCAAAAGTTGCCAATGCTGGAGGCAGCTGAGGAATTTCAAAGGGTTTTCTTTATTAAAATTTGCAACAGCAAAGCTGAAAGCAGGACCAAATCCAGCTGCTCCCTTCTGAGTGGCCACCTGCACTTGCAGGGTACTGTGTTCCTGGGGCCTCTCTCCTAAAATACAGGAGTTAAGGGACATCAGTCCAGGATAATCACAGGGAGGCACAGATGGACCAAGCCCACGAGGAATTCTCCACATAACAGGCAGTGGTTTAGCTGTGGGACCTCTTGCCAGAGGGTGCTGAGGGGGATACACGTCCACATGTATTCAAGGAGAGGCTGCAGAGCTTAAAGGAAGAAAAAAATTCTATTGAGTAATACTGAAGCCTCACACAGCTCAGGAATTTCTTAGCTGGATGTATTTGAAGCCAGTGAAAGTATCAGCAAAACAGTGTAGGCACTTGCCCTGCTTTTATGCTCTTGCCATATGTGTTGACCATGTGTAACTGTCTGGTTTTCCTTTACTGGAGCCAAATTTGGCCCTTGTGCCTGTCCCTACATGCAAGCAACCAGCCAGGATGCCACGGGGTGCTGGGCCATCCCGTCCCATTCCATCCCATCCCATCCCATCCCATCCCATCCCATCCCATCCCATCCCATTCCTAGCTTGAATCCTCCTCTGGAATTAGACACCCAGAGAGGATTAAGACATGCTCGGGTGTCATGGCCAGCAGATACTAAAAGGACAATGTCCTGCTTGGGAATGTGCTTATGACAGCCCCAGGCGCTCTCCCTGTGAGCCAGACAAAAGCAAGCAGTTGGCGTGTGGAGCCTGGGACACCTGACACCAGCCTGACACAAAAGCAGAGCAGGCTGCTGAATTAGTGATGACCAAGGAGGTTATATCCAGGCATACAGTCACCCACACAGCTCCCCTCAGCATCTTCAGGCACACAGAAATCCCTGAACCAGACACAGACGGGAGCCAGGAAACCCTGCAGGTATATTCCAGTCATCCCAGTCAAAAGGAAGTAAAAAATAAATCCTGTCTTCTCAATACGTCTCAGCAGGAACGAAACACACACAGCATTTGTCATTTCCCTGGAAGGGAGTTGCAAGACAGATCTGCTGCCACGGAAAGTTGTTTCCCATCACTGAGCATCCACCTTCTTCGCTTCCAACCTCTGATCACAGCAGCACCTTTCTCGGGATGGCCAAAGCCTCTGGGTCCAGCCACCACCCCACCTGGCCTCTCTTCTCTCTCCCACAGCCCCAAGTGCCTCGACACCTTTGTCCCCATTACTGAGCCATTCTATCTTCCTCCTGGACCAAATTCCTCCCATTCCTGTCCTTGCTCCTCTCTTCTCTCCATCCGAAATGCCCCACTGACCGCTTGCCAGCTTAATGAGCTGATGCCAGGGCACTCAAAATATTAGCAATGACCTTGAGGGGTTTTTTTCCCTAATTTTTTGCTGCTGTACATGAAGATCTCCAGTCTCCTCCCTCGGACAATTCCCCTCTTTCCATCCTGACTTCCTGCATTCGCGCTGTAATTTATGGCTGACTCCTTAGGAAGCTTCATCCGATCCCAGCTTTGAAGGACACTCCACGAGATGGATGGGACTGTGCTGCCAGGCATGTAAATGCTCCAGGACAACCAGGTTGCCATGGGAAAGTTTATGCCTTGGGGTCACCTCCCCCAAATATAAAGTGTAATAACATGTGGGAATAATGGAATTAGGTTAATGGGGCAGGAATTTGACTAAACACTGTGTTCCATGTCCTAAAGATGGTTAGGCATTTCATATTTGACCACAGTCACTTTTTGAAGGATGGGCCACTAAATTGGGGACCCAAAGGCCTCCCAGGCTGCACATCAGAGGCTTTTCTCTAGTTCATCCTCCCCAACACCATCAGATACTCATCCTATGCCCACTGGGGCTTCCTTTCTATCAGCAGAGAATTCCTGGCTTTGCAAATTTGCAAATTTAGGGGAAGAGGTGTCTCCAATACCTTTCCAATCACCACTGCCTCACTGCTCTGATCAGTGATCCCTACTGAAGCACTCACACTGCTGAACAATGCCCATTTCCCAAGACACTTCCCTTGCCAAAATCTCTCTGATCATCTTCACTTGCCTTCACTTTCCTGAAAACAAGGGGAAAAAAATGAAGAGGGGGGAAATTAGCCAATTTTGTCTTTCCTCTCTCTGGAGAGACCAGAGGTACACGCAGGGATGTGGCAGAAATTAAAGGATGGGAAAGGAAAGGCCGAGCAGCAAAATGGGGGGCAGAGAGAAGGAAAACAAGGCAGAAAATGTTTTAAATATCAGAAAGACAGAGGGAAAGGGGAGAGTGACAACAACAAAAAAATTGAGAACTTTGGCACAGCAGCATGAGTCCACTTCTGGCAGACTTGTTGCTCCCACCTGGCAAGGAGCAGGCTTGCTCAGGACCTACAAACCCAGCTTTTCGTTATGACGCGGGTCAAGAAGAAGCAGAAGTTTCCCATCCATCTGTCCCTGTGCAGGTACAGGGGCAGCAACAGATCCTGCACACACTGCAGCCAGACAGGGGCCTGGGAAGGCAGGCACTGACGGGATGCTGGGTTGGGAGCACTGGGATGGATCACAGGAGCCCATTCAGAGTGTTTTTCCAAGCTCATTGAGGAACGGATGGTGGCATAGGCATCATTTTAGAGAAACACTGCTATAACGAGGGGTTTTATAGATGAGAGCCATAATGTTTAATTGCCCTCAGCCAAGCTCTCAGTTTAAAAAGGCTGTTAAAAGTACTGGCTCAAACCCAGAGAATGGGGGGGGAGAAAAAGGAAAAAAAAAAAGGGGGGGAAAACCCACATCAATATCTCCTCCTTCCTCCCTATCCCTTTAGCTTTCGAGCACCATTCAAATCCCTTGGAGGGAGAGATGCAACTACTGCCCTGCTCTAGTGAAGAGCCACCTGTCAGTCAGGGCAAGCTGTTTTCCCAGGGCAGGATAATTTTCCCACCTCCCTCTACAGGAAGGGCTGCTCATGTTGGGAAGCCGCCGCTGAGCTTGGAGTGGGTGACTTTCATGAGATGTGAAAGGGGAGCCCATCACACACCTTGCTCGGGATAATTTATTAATCAAAATGTGCTCCATCAGGGCTCCTCGGCACCGAAATAGATGCTGTTGGATGTGGTTCATGGAGTCAGCAACAGACACAGTTATTAGCGTATAAATAGTCCATCAGCTGCTGTGAGCACTTTGCTGCTCTTCACCTTGAGTTTCTGCCCCCAAGCCGTAGGCAGGGAAGTACTGCCAGGGCAGGGACCTTGCCTCGTGCTTAAATTCAAAGGCAACAAGTCATTTCCGAAGGAAAACCGGTTATTACAACCTGAGCTTTCCAGGAATTGGAGCTGCTGTATAGAAACAGTGCTCCCTTCTCCTGCTCAGGACTCTGGTTTGCTGCTCTGCTGGGAAGATGCAGCTCTCTGGGATAACAGATCTGAGCCCAAAGCTGTGTGCCAGCACTCCTTCTCACATGCCTGCTCTACAAACAGGCCTTTTTAGTATCTTTCCCAAAGGATTTGTCCATTCTAGCACAACCGGCAGAACTCCTGATCTTGCAGAGCCACAAAAGGAGCTCACATCAAACGCTCACACAGTTCCCTTTTTTAGAATGGAATGTACAGTACAAGGAAATAAAAGGAGATATTTATCACCCAAGCTGCAATCCCCCTCCCAAATTTCCTGGGAGCTGTGGCTGAGTACCAGAGAGGAGAACAGAACCTGCAGAGTTTCTGCTCTGAGTGCAATTCTTCACACAAAAGGATTCTGACTCTTGGACCACAACTGTCATTCCTCCATGTCATCTAAAATGGGCTTTTTGACATAAACCTCACATCTCCAGGCTCCACAGCTTTCTGAAATCCCTCCATTAAAAACCATCTCAGAACCAGTTGTTTTTGCTAGCCACAACGTGAACAGAGGTGGTCCAGGTTCATCGTTCTCCACTGGTTGTCAACATTGAATCCCAGACTGGTTTGGGTTGGAAAGGACCTTAGAGATCATCTCATTCCAAGCCCCTGCCGTGGGCAGGGACATCTTCCACTAGACCAGGCTGCTCAGCCTTGAATACACGTTAAATCCCAAGAAGTTAAACAGGAAGTCCCAGAAATCAAATGGAAAAGACGCTTTTGTTTCCCATTTACACATAAAAGGGAATGTATAGTTTTAATTACCGAGGGCCATTTGCTGGGGGACCACCTGCCACGCAAACCAATTATCCCCATCATATCTCTTTCCAATGATTCCTGGATTGCCAGGGAGCCAAAGCCAGATGCCAACGTGACGACAAAAAACAGCGCGGAGGAAGGTGGGGAGCAACTGAGCCAAGGGAAGAGGGGCTGTGACCGCAGCCGCCATCTTTGCTTTGTGCGCTGTCTCATCCCCTTGCATTGGCAGGGTGGGAAAAAACAGCTTTTGATGGATAACTCGGCACCAGGCACTTTTCCACCCATCAGCGTGTCCTCCTACAGGAATGTTCTGCGGTGATGGCTGACTTTAAATCACGCGGGAAGGCCCTCCCAGCAGCTGTAATTTATGAGGGCTTCAACACCCCGGCAGTTCATCGAGCGAGTCGAATGTGGGAAAAAGCTGGAGCCATGTAGGGAATAGTAAAACAAGCAGGTCCCCACTTCCAAGGGTGGGGGACAACTTAAACTGGACATTCTCCCCGATGTACAGTTTAAGGGTTTTAGGGAAGTGGTTTACTCTGCTCTGCCTTCTTTATTAAGTCAGGTCAAGCTACGGATGGGGGTGTCGGCAGCTGAGGGCTTGGAGACCTCTTTGGCCACTTGACCTTTCCTCAAGGATTCACTTTCATAAGGAAGGCAGTGGGACACTCTGGCTCTGTTAAGAGCACAAGAAGCATGTTCGGAGAGCTACTGCACTGATTTTTTACTCATATATATACATATATAACAGAGAAAAATAATTATATATATGACATTTTATTCCTTATCAGGAAATCTAGAAGATGGGGAGCAATTCTTTTCAGCTTCCCTCGCACTTTTGTAATTCACACTTCTATTGCATTGTGCAAATAATGATTTTTAATTCATGTTTCCCTTGGAATGCACCATCTTAAGGAATAGAGGCTGTGCTAGAAACTGCATCACTCCCATAAAACAATCCACTTTCGGGGGGTGGGGGGAAAGAACTCCACCCAAGGGTTTGTGAATAGCCCTAAGGACCATCCCTGGCTGAAAGCTCACTGCCCTGTCTCCTGAAGGACTTTCCAAGCCCCAGGAAGGACATATAGATTGCCCTTGTGCAATCTCCCACTGCCCATCCATCACTGCACCTGAAATGTGTCAGGCAGGCAGAGACTGACGTGTGGGACCCTTTCCCCTGGGTTAACCCTTCAGTGCCTGCCCATGCAGCACAGGTCACCTTCACATCCTCCTGCCAGAAGACTCCAAGTCTCCTGACTATCTTGGAAATAAATGAAGCCCAAAGTTTACTGCTAGCAAGCAACATGTGAGTCAATACGTTTTCCTAAGAAGAGCTCACAGGCCAAAGTCTTCTCCTGCCTGTTAATTAAACTGCTGTTTAACTCGGGCTAAAAGTCCTTCCCTTAAAGAGCCGGAGGATTCCCCACGCCCCATGCAATGTGCAGAGGCAGCAAATGTGAAAACACACTGCCGTCTGCAGGGCTGATCCTGCCCAAAACGCCAGGGCCCTCCCGAATTCTGCCAGGAAAACCAGTCTCTGTTAGCCCAGAGAGTTCCCCTAAATGAAAAGCCTTATCTAGAACAGGTCATGTTATACAACAAGTCGCTCGCTTTGCCTGGGAAATGAAAGATGATGAGGCAGAGTCCCCGGTACAGAGGCTATTTCCATAAATCTGCCAAAAAGGAGCTGTGGATTACTTTGCTGGATTAATTATCTGTCCTTCAAACAGAGTCCTGACCTCAGCGGCTGAGCATCTCCAACCTGTCACTGCAGCCAGGGAGGGAGGGCTTTCACAGGGCTCTGGCCACAGGAAAAGCAGCAGGAACACCCATTGGAGCAATGGGAGCCCTGGCACTGACCAGCCTGTTGGCATGAGGGGCTTGAATTGTGAAGTCTCAATTTGGATTTCTTTTTCTATTGGACAGTGAGCCGGCTCCTTGTAAAGTGTGAAAAAAAAAGTGAAAAAGTACATTTTCCTGGAGTTAAAACACTCTGATGGGAAGGAAGGGGCAGAAACAACCAAATGGCTTCTCCTTATTAAATATGGAAATGATTCCCAATGCTTTGGCAGGACAAGCAGCCAAAGCCAAGGCACAGCTACACCAGTGCTCCTCCATCATCTTAGCCTTAACAGCTTTGTAAGCTGGCAGCATAAAGTTAGATCTCAAGCCTTATTTTATGTGGTTATGGTTAATCTTTTAGTTTTATTGTGTTCCTGTCACGGGAGGACCTTGTGCTGGAGATAGCTGTATAAATAAGAGCTGCTGCAGTACATCCCCAGACGTGGCTGCTCAAGGGATGGAGCCGAACAGGACAGTGGCAATTCCAAATCCATTTTTAAACCCCACCTCCAAATCACACCAATGCTTTAGGCATTAACACCCAAGCTATGATGAACGGCCAGGTTGCTTCTCAGCTCTCTGCTGCTGTATATTGCAGCCCAAAGGGCAAAATCAGACCAGCCCCATGCTAACCGTGTGCCCAAAAAACACTGAGAGCCGGAAAAAAGGTATCACCCATCCCTGCAGGGGAATGGGAGCAGCATCACTGCTACCTCCCCTCCTGGAAGGGAGCTGAAGAGCCAGGTTTAATTACTACTTCCACCAGCCACTTTCACTTTTGCTTACGGTCGGTTTCTAATTTAATTTGCTTCCTCATTCCCATATGTTAGGCTTTTTTTTTCTTCTTCTTTNGCCATAAAAATTTTCCAGCTCAGGCACAAAAATCTGCTTGCTGACCTTTACCATCGTGATTGAGGATAATGAGAAATTAATTAGGCTTTACCTGCCTGCCAAAAAGAAAATCGCTTGCCTTGAGTGAGCAGGATTTTGGAAGCATATTAGATGCCAGTCCTGTGTCTGGACTCTCAGACATCAGAAAGTAACATCAAATGTGTCCATAGGCTGATCATTCCCATCCAATCCCTTCCCCATGAGACCCTAGTGATGACAAGATTCCTGAGAAATCTTGAATCCTGAGAATCTTTCAAGAGAAAGATTCCTGGCCAGTTAGGAAAACATTTTGTAATTCTCATGTTTAGGAAAAAAATATAATAGTGCAAAGTAGTTTAATCACTCTTTTGATCTGTTCTGCTGGACCCTATGGTAGGAGAGCTGTCCCCACTGAGGCAGGACTGTGGGCAAGGGTTAAGCTCTTGGCATACACAAGCAGATGCAAGGCTGTGCGCAGTGATCTGCCTGCAGGTCTCTCCGTGTTCCACCTGGATCCCAGAGCATCCTGATTCCCCTTCCACCATCCCACTGCCCATCCAGGATGGCCAGGCTAGCAGCTATTTTACCATCCTCCCTGTAATTCAGCAACCTCTGCAAAATTAGTTTGATGTTTCAGTCCAGTCTTCAGTGAAAAAGATCCCATATCAGCCAGAAGACAGTCCCTGCTGCACCTTGGCCACATGACACCCACAATCTGGGAGAATCTCTCGAATAAATTGCAGAGGGAATTAGAGGAATAAATAATCCCCACATCTTCAAAGGCTGGAGACTTGCAGTCAGGATCAGTGAACTTGAAAGTCAGGGTGAAATCACCTTGACCCTTGAGGCTGATTAAAAGAGGGTTTGAAATGGCTGGGCTTTAAGGAAAAGAAATGGGGAAATTATTCCTGCACGTGGAGGCAGCACCCAGAGCATGTGGCACAGTGGGGAGGGGAGGCACTGCCGTCACTTCTTGCTGGGGAGAAGCCTCCCCAAAAGTGATGCCAGGAAGAAGGTTACAATACACACCCACCACGCTGATCCCTCACTCCTGGGTCACCTCGAGCAGTCTGTCTGTCCTCACCAAAGTGGCATCTGAGTGCAGCCCTGGGAGCACCAAAGTCTGCTGGGGTATGGCAGAGATTGCTGAGCTCAAGGCATCTTAAATGAAAACAGGCCCGACCCCCCAAAACTGGCCTTTCCACAAGGCAGCTGGGAACACTTCCCAGCCTACCCTGCCCCTGCTGCCATCGGAAGGGATCCCGTGGCTATGGAGCCAAAGGGGCCAAGTACTGCCCAGCAATCCACTCATCCACATGAAGAAGGGCTCCCAGCCTTCAGAGCCAGCCTGCAAAGGCAAACTCAATCCATGTGCCTGTCAGAAGGCAGAAAGCCACCACCACCTTAATTAAGCTTCATTCTCTAGCTCTGCACCCTCACGGGCCCAGTCCTGGAATCGTATCTTCTGAAACTTTGGGGAAACACCACGGAAACCATCAGGAGCCATTCAGTCCATGCTCAGTCCCATTCCCTCCCGGAACAGAAAATCCCCTCTGTGGTGCTGTGTGAAGCCGAGCTGTTTGTGGCTCATCATTAAGGAACAAAAGGTTTCAACTCCTGATATTGTCAAATTTGCTTGGAGCAACCTGGCCTAGTGAAAGGTGTCCCTGCTTGTGGTAGGGGGTTGGAACAATCATCTTTAAGGTCCCTTCCATCCTAAATCATTCTATGTATTTTACTCCTTGATTTTCCAGGGATGGAATGTACAAAGGCTTGTTGCAGGGCTATGCCTGCCATCCATCCATCCATCCACCCATCCCTGCTGGCCCCCAAGACTCACCTGAGACGATGGTGTAGCCAATGCCCCGGGGACGTCCCTTGTCCTGGTCGATGGCAGTTATCATCCTCACGGTGGTACCCTGGGGAGAGACAGGGGACAGGTGTCACAGCACTGCTGGCCTCCCACAACGACCTGCACCTCTCACCATGGGCCAGGTACTGAGGCATAGCCTGTCCCAGGACATGGCAGGTCATGGAAAAGTCCCCCTGCCTGCCCTTGAAGCAGTTCAGGCTCACTACCCATTGCTCCAGCACGAGCTGCAGAGAGCTCTGCTAACCCACCCCAGGATGTAGCTGGGCATGACCAGGAGGAAACAATTCCCTTTCACCACAACCTTCAGTTTGGTCACTACACCAGTTTAATCTGCTATTTGCTTCCCAATTTCAACCTGTCCTCTTCTCCCACTGTGCTCCTCAAATGTGGCACCCCAAGCAATAAGGGCTGCTCACACTGACCATAAGCATCCAGCTGCACAACTAAGTGAGCTGCAGAGATTTTAATTGAAACCCTTGAGGAGGAGGAGGAGGAGGAGGAG
>VWYN01004711.1:334192-350515 GCA_013400075.1 Hippolais icterina
GAGGAGGGCTGGACAGATGCTGAAAACCACGGATTGCCCACAGGCACGAACTTCTGCAACTGCCAGCTTACCCACCTCACCCTCCATCCTGCAGGATGCACTGTTCCTATAGCCCAGCAGAAAGATTCAGTCCCCCAAAACTGACAAAAAGAACATAAGAGAGACCCAAATTTCTTGTTTAGCTCTTGAAATAAAAAGATCCTGTTCCATAAGTCAACTTCCCCCGCCGCAGTGCAGTGAGCCCCTGTGAATACTAACACATGCACTTGCCCGTAATTAATGTAGTGTGAAAAAATTTACAACTCAGCTGTTCTTGTTTTCATTGGCTTATTAACAGTGGGGAAAGCAGCAAATTTTTAATTTTTTTTTTTCCCCCTCAAAGGAAATGTCAGTGGAGGCATTTGCATATCTAAAGAGGTCGGCAGCCTCGTGCTTGCCCCACAATCCATCATTTGAAGGCCAAAGGGAAAGCTGTGGCAGAAACATCACCGGTGGAAAGCAGGGACTCGCCGTCTTCCCTGGCTCCCAGATCCGTGTCCCTGCAGGCTCAATGCCGCTGCTGGCCATAAAGAAGGCTCCCAGGGCCAGGCAGGCTGCCCGTTCCCTGATCTCCGAGGGCATTTCAATGGACTCCTTTAAGTAAATCCATGTTATTAACTGAGAACATTAGCCATAAATCCCAGGTCACTGGCCTCTGAGCAGCACTCGGATGGTCAGGCTCAGCAGCCACCCGGAGAGCCCCTAAATTACTGACAATAATTGTGCTTTCCCAACAGCACAGAGAGAGAAAAAAACACTGCAAAAGTAGGGAAGGAGCAGGTGGGATAGCAGAACAGGGGACGTGGAAAGGAGGGGAGAGTGAAGTGGAGGAAAAAGATATGATGATGCATTTCAGTGTGCTCTGTCCCAGCATAGTTTTGCTTAAATTATAAGGTATTATACTTTATACTATACTATCTATATATTTAATTGTATTATATTCTATGTATTTGTATTATACGTGTTGTTACATATTGTATTATACATTACAATCATGATCAGCAGAATCAAACTCAATGCAGTCTTTTATCTCCCATCCCCATGGGATAGATAAGAGCCCCCTCCTCTCCCTGGCACAGTGGGAGCTCCCCAGTGGAAGGGGCAGTGGATGAAGGCACTGGGTCTGTGTGACAGCTTGCTCATCACCTGTCACACAGCTCAGGAGCAGCACAGAATGGGAATTGCCTCCTGCAGAGGGAAGGCAGGGCCCTGTGATGGCTGGGGAATAGCAATGGGACGCTTTATCTGCAGGAGAGGCCCCTCCTGGAGGAGCCAAGGGGAAGGGCTGGAGGGAGAGATAAAAGGATGAGCTCAGATGTGGCAGCAGGGGAAGTCTGGGAGGGGTGGAAGGGGAATCTCATTCGGATATCTCAGTGGCACGTGCCATAGAGATGCCCACGGGAGAGAAATTATCCAGACATTTGATCACAGGAATGAGGGCTGTGAGGGACCATGCTGAGGTTCACTCCCTGCCCTTGGCAGGCCTGTGATGATGATATCATGCTGCTGGGTTTTGGCATTGAGGCTCCCCCCATTCTTCTTGCAGCCTCCTGTGTTTCTCCTTCTGCTCCACACGCACCTCCTGGGGATGAGTCATGTTTTACCAGTGTCCAAGAAACATATGCTTGAGTGGTGCTGGGTTCCCTACCATCCATGGATGCCATCTCCTGGAACCATGGCATGATCCTTCACATCCCACCCCATTTCTATCCTTCCTGACAGGTCTTTCACAAGACTTTCCCAAGTCTGGCAGACGTGGCCACCTCTTGGGGATGGACAATCCCTTCTTGAGCAACCGTGGTGTTTGAGAGCAATCTTGGACCTTCCAGGAAAGGGGCTGAAGAAGTAGCACAGGGCACGATCTGCAGCAAGACCCTGCAGCTCTTAGAAATTCCCAAATATCCCTGACTTTTCTTTTAAAACAAGCCACACCTCGCCTGCCTACTGCAGACAGCAGCGGCTGCAAGGAGAGGGCTCGGCTGGTGGGTACAGAGAGAACAGAATAACTCTTCCCCTCTGGGGGAGGAGGAAGAAGGTTTAGAAAAGTAATAATCTGGAAAAGCCTATGCTCAAAAAAAGGCAAAGAAAATAAAGAATGGCACATTATCCAAACAAAATCTGAGGGTTTTTTGAAGAGGGGCAGGGGTAAATCAATCCTTTTTTAATAAAACCCTGAGCTTTTAATAAAGTGTTCACACTGATGGGCTGGAAATATTGTAAGAAAGAATTAACTCTGAGCTATTGAGACTCTAGGGCAAAACCAGCACTGATTCTACATTATTTCTTTGACTCAAGGAGTTTCTGAGAAGGAGGGGGATGGTGCTGAAGAATTAAAACTGTTTTAATGATGTTTGACATGTATCTATACCATTCTACTGCAAGGGACTACAAGTGCAGGTCTGGGTCTCAGTGGAGTTCAGCCCTACTCGTGCCTTCCCGTGGCTCCCGATAAAGCACATGTTCACAGCCCTCAGCTGGTCTCCTGGAGAGTGGATTCCTCCTCCTGCACCCACAAAATGAAGCTGCAGCACTGCCAGCACCATGCCCCAGCTGAGGTGCAGAAGCAGGGGTTCCTCAGAACCACAGCAGCTCTGCAAGGGGAAATCGCCCCTCTCCTCCAGTCCCTCTCAGCTTGCCTGGACGACATGGAAACACAGTATCATTTCACTTGGAAAAGCCTTCTGAGACCATCCAATCCAACCATTCCTCCAGCACTGCCAAGGCCACCACTAACCCAGGTCCCCAGGTGCCACATCCACATGTCTCTTAAATCCCTCTAGGGACAGTGATTGCACTACTACCCTGGCAGCCTGTGCCAGTGCTTGGGCCACCCTTCCTTCGCATGACATTCAACGTCAACCACGCCACCCAGTCTCCAGCTGCTGTGAGGACAGACACCCAAAACCCCTCTTGAGGATGAAAAACATGCCTCAGAGCTTTGCCACAGCTGTAGGCACACTTGGGTGCCCTAGGAGAGATGTCTGAGCCATGCTGGGATGATAAACAACATCAAGAAAGAAGATACAACACCTCCAGGGACAGCAGAGTCTCTCCCTGCTGTGTCCTCTTCCTCTGCCCGATAAGAAATTGCTTTCTTCTCAGTGTCACAATAAGCACCTGCCCAAAACGCTTCTCAATTATGCTCCCAGATCCCAGCCCGAGAGAAATAAGAACTACAACTGCACTTCTTTCCCCTCCCGTGCCCCTCCACCCCTTTTTCTTCTTCTTCTCTTACAGGATTAGGGACTTGAAAGGCGAAGCGCGGCCCAGCGTTGCAGCAGGAGGAGGAGGAGGAGGGGGGAGTGAGCGCTTCAGAAAGCTGCCATGGCAAAAAAAAATCCCATTTCTCACTTCTTAATTCCAGTCAATTCCAGTCAAAGGGCTGATAGAGATCTGTTTGCGGTAATTTGCTGCAGTTTATCCACTCTTTTCACCTTCTATCGGCTCTTTGCTGACGGGCTGGCTGACATGCTGTTACTCGAGTGAGGAAATTAAAATTTGATGCAATAATCCCAATAAGAAGGATTTTATTAGGTAATGTATACACTTTAGATGAGGTATTCTCGCCTGATACATTGATAGGGGAGCACAGACATGCTGTGCGCCACAGATAAAAGGAGGGAAGAGAGATGGGGAGCGGGCGCGCAGAGCAGCGGCTCCGTGGATTTAGGGCTGGGATGAAATGCCTTCAGCACATTTTGACCTGCTGAGTCACACATCAGGGTAAACATCAACCAAAAAATGCACCACAGCCTCTTGGTTTGACCTGCAAGCCTGGTTTTGGATGGGAGCTGGCCGAGCCCAGACTCCCCACCCAAACTGGTGGTAGTCATTTTGATAGCCAAGACATTCACTCTACACACGCCTCCACTCAGGAGGTAGGGCAGAGCTGATGAGGAAATTTACACTGGGAGACAAAAAATGCACATAATTTAAGGCTGGACTTGATGAACTTTGAGGATTTTTCCAACCAAATGGCTCTGTGTTAAACCCCAGGCGTGCAAAAGCAAATCACATGCTTGTTTCAGCAGTGGAATTTCTCCCAGGAAGGCTGGGAATTTGGGTCCAAACCCTTTGAGGGTGACACCACTCAGAGCAGGCCCCACCTCCAGCAATCTTCCTATTCACCATGCATCTGGTGGCACCTTGTTGGGGGTTAGGTTTGTTTCTTTTTTTTTTTTTTTCCCTATAGAATTTTTTCCAAGAGTTACTAGGCAACTTACTACTGGGTGCTTATAGATAGTCAGGTGGGACAAAAGAATGGAGCTTCTTTTTTTTGTCTCGGGAGTTTCCCTCAGAGGGGGAAGGTGATGGGAGGTTTGGGGCAGGAAAAAGACGGGGCTGGGGGCAGCTTCACACTCTTGCTCTCAGGATCAGAGAGAGGATGGTCAGGCAGCTGCTTGCTGCGGGAAGAGTTTTTGTTTTCCATTGGCACCACCAGGTCGGATCCAGAGGAAAGCTATCATCATCTGCTCCTGTGCCCAGGAATCCTGAGCTCTCCTCCTGCTGCCCTGCTAGAGCTGGGCCGGCCCTGCCCCCAACACCACTGCTTTCTCGGTGCTGCTTTGAGGTTTGGTTTTTTTTTTTTCTGCTACACTGTGGCCCTGCTCTGCCTCATCCTGCCAGGACATCCCTGCCCTCCCAGTGACCACCAATGGAGCTCCGGATATATCCGATCCACCAGCCCAGGATCCCTCATCATTCCAGCTTAGTGCTTTTCGGAGTCCCAAGAGATCGGGTTTTGTGAAACCAAGCCCCATCAAGGTCCCTGGTTCTGTTCACTATTAATGCAGTAATTGTTGTTGTTTGCCTTGTTATTCATATTAGTAAAGAACTGTTATTCCTATCCCCATATCTCTGCCTGCACGCGGTTTTAATTTCCTAAATTATAATAATTTGGAGGGAGGGTATTTGAATTATCCATTCCAAGAGAGGCTCTGCCCCTCTTTAGCAGATACCTGTCTTTTTAAAACCGAGACACACCTATCTATCTCTGGTACCTCAGTGCCTTTGGAGATGTGGCCAGGAGAAATTAAAATCTCTAAACCTGATGGGAATTCCCTCCTCCTTTTCCTGTAGCACGTTACGCAGTGGTTATTTGCTGCTTTCCTGACTGCAAACAGTGAATGTTCCAGAAATAACTGTGGTGCATGTCGGTGGATTGACACAAAGGGATCCTTGAGCCTTAATATATATAATTTTTTGGAAGACATTCCCTTTCCTGGATACCAGAGCACTCTGGGGGTGATGCAGTCTACAATTTTTTAAACTTATGGCACTTCCATTCCTCTAATTCCATTTAAAGCTGTTTTCCTCCTAGTTAAGTGTGACCTAATTTGTGGGGTTTTACTTCCCTCACTCTGTCAATCCCAGAGATACTCCTTAATATCAACAAAACTTTTACCTTGTGAGTAATTAATGAATAAGCTGGGGTTTTTTGGCCACCTCTGGGCCAGCAGACAGATAATGAGCTGTGTCACCATGGGATTTGAGACAGTACGACTCAGCCCTACTGATCCAGCACTCTCCATGTCACGGCTTTGCTCCAAAGTGAATAAAAAGGCACAAACTGAAGCACGCTGGAGTTGCCTCTGCCTCTGAACTGAGCCACCAGGCATTTGGGATCCAGAGCGCCAGACAAGTTATGGGATGCACGTGTGGTGTGGGCGCCCACCATGCTGTGATTTTAAAGGCAAGGTTTTTCCTCTCACACACAAAAATGTTTCCCTGCGGACAAAGTGATGGGATGCACAGCTGTGGATGCTGCCGAGAAGGGCTGCTGCTTGGATTAAAGCTCCTCAGTGGGAGCAGAGCAGACAGCTCCCAAAGCCCAAGCTGCCCTCCACACTCCCTGACATCTGTGGGGGGGAAAAACCCCTCATCCCTGCTGTATTCAGAGACTGGGAGATGTTTTTCCACAAACAGCGAGTTTGCTGACAAACTGAGTTTCAGAAGAACTAAAATGATTGGACCAATTTGGCAAAACCTGGGGGAAAAGACTCAAAGTGCTGAAATGGCTGATGATTCTGGCATTTTCAAAACTGCCTCATTTCAGGAACGTTTAGATTTCTCCTTTAAGTTCTCTATTGGAAATGGCATGCAGATAGACCGTGGGGAGGAGACGGGGTGACTGTCTGCTCCCAATAACACAAAGCCTTTTGTAGAATTTAAGAAGAAACCCTCAAGAAAATATTTTATTTGGGGTCCAGGCTTCCCAAACCCCCACGCTTAGGCTGCCTGTTTTAAAAAGGGGCTGAACATTTTGGATCTGGCTGGAATTGTGCAGTTCCAGAAGGAAACCCCACGAAGCACAGCCCTTACCGGAGGCGAGTTCTCGTAGATGTTCGTGCTGTAGGGCAGGTTGATGAAGATGGGGTCCATGTCTTGCACATCTGTGATGATGATTGCCAGGTTAGCCAGAGTAGACAGTGGCTTGTTTTTGTCTTGGTCCTTGAAAAAAGAAGGGGCAGGGAGGGGAGAGAAAGGATTTCTATCAGGAAAACAGAATTATTCAGCAGCATTAAGTCTCTTGCAGTTGTAGTTGAGGCAGAATTTCTGAATAGTGGAGGTAATCATCTCTTTTTCAAGCTACCTGCTGGAATTATTGTCCACTGCACCTCCCTCTAAGCTGAAATACAATATGCATTTCATTGCAGCATCAGCTCTTTCAAATGAAGCAAACGCCAATTTAGTTTTCATCACATTTTGAGTGAAAATGCAGCAATGCTGTTCAACATCTACTTCAAAATGTAAATTCCTTCCTAATGCAGACACAGTCTAAGGTACCTCTGCACGGTCAGACCCAGGCGTGGGTGCCAGCAGCCTCTCTCATACCCACAGTGCTGATGCCTTAACACAGTTTGGACTCCATCCGCTGAAGAGGAGGCTCTGCAAGACCTCAGAGCCCCTTCCAGTGCCTGAAGGGGCTCCAAGAGAGTGGGAGAGGGGCTTGGGACAAGGGCATGGAGGGACAGGACAACAGGAAATGGCTTTAAACCAGAAGAAGGCAGGGTTAGATGATGAATTAGGAAGAAATTCCTGGCTGTCAGGGTGGTCAGTTTGCCCAGGGAAGCTGTGGCTGCCCTTGGATCCCTTGCATTGTCCAAGGCCTGGTTCAACGGGGCTTGGAGCACCCTGGAATAGTGGAGGATGTCCCTGCCCACAGCAGGGGATTGGGCTAAATGGTCTTTAAATGTCCCTTCCCACCTGAACCATTCCATAACTCCATGATCACCTCCCTTTCACTCCATCACATCCCACCAGGACAGAGCCCTGGGCTCTTTTCTGAGCCTGACCCTTCTCCAGCAGTCAGTGCCACAGCAGCAGGCACTGCCACCAGCTTCTCCGGCTGCCACTGGTTTTCCTGCTGAAGCCTTGTCCTATGGGTGCTCAAAAGTGACCCCAACATCCCCAGTCCTTTGCTAAGGGCAGGAGTAAGGAGAGCACTCGGAGGGAAGGGAATCAATGTCTCCTTACCCCCAATCAGGCACTGTGCTGGAAGGTGACCATCAGAGGTTACCACACACTCCTCCAAAGCAGCTCTGAGCAGAGGCAAAGACTGATTGCCAGAAGATTAATGTTCATTTAAACTCTATTCAACAGCTCAGCTTGTACATTATTCTCTTAACCTGCAGGGCTCAGTGTCTGTGGCCTGGGTGGATGCTTATTCTGACTCTGTTGTTAGTGTCATCAGGTTAAAGTCCTTTGTTTCTTCAGATAATGTGCCTTCCCCTCCCCTTCACCTCTTAAATTTCGTTTAAGGCATCACAGATAGCACTGAAAATGCTTCCAGTTTCCTCCCTGGACTGTCTCTCCTGCTGTCCTTTCCAGCCTCTCTCTGTGCTTGCTGCCTTCATCCCTGGGATGGAATGACTCCTGCCTTGCACCAGTGCTCCTCAGCAATCCCTGCAGCTGCCTTGAATGCACCATCACGCCATTCCCCACTCTGGACTGTGCAAACTCTGTTCATCAGGCAGGCAAACATCTGCATTTGTTCTTCCAGCTCCTGCTACGCTCGTGCACCTCTCATCTTTCTTTCCTGGCACAGCTTTGCCCTTGGGGTTTTTCATCTTTTTTCTTCTAGGAATTAGTAGCACTGACCAAGTCAAGGAGATATTCCCACAGCTGCCATCCAGCCCAGTTCAGAGACAATATTTAAGTCCTTGGATTCCCTAAGCTGGAAATCACCGGATGACAGGAGTGTATCGAGCAAGTAACAGGGTGCCCAGAGAAGCTGTGGCTGCCTCATTCCTGGAAGTGTTCAAGGCCAGGCTGGACAGGGCTTGGAGCAACCTGGGATAGTGGAAGATGTCCCTGCCCATGGCACAGGGTTGGGATGAACTGGGCTTTACAATTCCTTCCAACCCAAACCATTCTGGGATTCTGTGGAATATCAGATACGCCCTCATTTTATCTTTGCTGGGATACAGGGCCAGACAGAGCTGGATGGACCAAGCTGACACCACTGCATCCTTGAGGAAATCAGAGTCCTGGAAGAAAGTTACATTTCCATCAGGGACTGTGTTTGGTCCCACATTTTCCAGCTGCTAGACAGCTCAGTAACACATCCCAGGAAAGCATGTCAGCGACAGACACCGGCAAGGAAGCAGAAAATAGACAGGCCCTCTTCCTACTGGAGTACTTAAAAAAAAAATGAGGTGTGCTACAAAACAAAAAACCAAACAACAAGCCCCAAGTTTCTAGAGAAAATTCCAGAGCCTGGAACATGCATGGCTCGGGCTGAAAGGCTGTGGTGTTTGCCCTGCAGTCCATGAGTGTCCGGGCTCAGTGCTGGGAAGAGCGAAGCACAGCCCTCCGTGTCCTCCTGACATTTGTGGTTCTGCATCAAGACAATGATCTTGATTAAATCACATGCTTCAAGAGCTCTAGCCAGCTGCCCGGAGGGGGCAGAGAGGGTTTCCCCCCCTCTCCTGAGCACAGACTTGGGCAGATGTACTATAGGGCTGAATCTCATCTTCCTCTGCTGCGTGTGAGGTGGGGCAGGAGCCACCATCCAGAGCCCCAGCCTGTGTGCTCCTCCACATTCTCCAGCTCTCTCTAGACTAAACACCAGGGACTGAACACCCATTCACATGGAGCATGAATCTGCCATGCTGGACTCATGTCCCAGAGGTCTCCTCCCAGTGTGATGGCATTGACTGAAATTAAGACCTTGGTTTCTCCTCTGCCCACCAAAAATTTAACTCTTGATGTCTGAACGTAATACAGGTGAGTCCAATAAACCACAGTGCATAAGGAATGAGGCTGGAGGATTCAATATACCGACATTCTTTACTCAGAGGGCGGTGAGACACTGCCACAGGTTGCCCAGGGAAGCTGTGGATGTAGTTCCATCCCTGGAAGTGTTCCAGGCCTGGCTGGATGGGGCTTGGGGCAACCTGGTCTAGAAGAAGGTGCCTCTGCCCGTGGCTGTGGACATGATTTTCTGAGCCTGAGAGAAATTTTAGTTTGCTAACAATTGCTAGCTATTTCCCAAGGAAAACCTTTCAATAGTTTTCTCTCAAAAGAACTTTGTGTAAATAACTACCTTCTCTCATAACATTCTAAGTAAACAATATTCCTTTCTCATAACGACTTCTCTCCCAAGGTGCTGTTTTCTATTTCTGTAATTAAACCAATGGAATTAGAGAGGTGTTGTTCCTATGCACCAATCATATTTCTTTTGTATCAAAATCCCTCACAAAAGATCAGGAAGAATTGTAAATAAAGCCTTCTATTCTCTTTGCCTTCTGAGAATTTACTAGAGTCAATCATCTTTATTTCGTGTCCAACAACGACACATGGCAGGGGGTTGGAATGGGCTGCTCTTCAAGGTGCCTGACCCAAACCATTCTATGGTTCTGTGAGTGGTCTGTGTGGCCTGTACCGAGTTTCATCACCCAGGAACTGGTCCCCCTCCTGCAGGAGCCCCTGGCATGTGTGAGACGCTGCTGGGGAGGTGCAGCCGTTCTCCACAGTGACTTGAAACCACCCAGAGGCTGCACTGCCGCAACACCTTGCTAAACAGAAAATGCCGGATGCACCCCAAAGAAGAACTGCCGGAGCAGGGCAATAAAATAACCCCCAGACAACACCTGCAGGCCTGCAGCTGCCAGGGTAAGACTCACCGTGGCGTTCACCTGGAGCTGGTAGGCCTGAGTGACTTCGTAGTCCAGCTCCCGGATCACGGACACGATGCCTCGGCCGCTGTCGATGGCAAAGAAGTTGGAAGGGGGCTGGAAGGAGTAAAGCACGCTGCCCCCTGCGCCCTGGTCCGGGTCCGTGGCATTCACAATGAAAATCGGAGTGCCCACGGGGGTATTCTGGAAATAAAAAATAAATATCAGTAACACTGTGCAGTATTTTCACACCAAACATACGCCAGTGATTTCCTTTTCCCACTAGGAGTGGTATCCAGAGACCCAGCAGCTTCGGTCCTCTATTTGCAGGACATTCATAAATTACACAGCTGTATTCTTCATCACAGTATTGCAGGGCCTATAATAGTTGTTACACACTTATAATAATAGTTATACAGCTGTGGTCAAGATGACAGTCTATCACAAACCCTTGTTTTTCCCAGACATCCCAACTTCCCAGAAAAATTGCTCCCTTTGCTGAAGCTTGTTTTTTGCCCAAAGGCACTTTTATTTTTGACGCTGGCTCCCTCACTGTTTTCACCACGAAGTATTACATATAGGAGAGCTTTAAAAAAATAAGGGGAAATTTTAAAAAAAGCATTAAATGCAACACAGAACTTCACGTAAAAGTCAAAGTTGTAGTTTCCACAGCAACTACAACCTGGCCCGATTAACGCAGGCATGAACAGTTCCATCGTCATAAATCTGGAACTAATCTACATGCATAAAATATGCAGCTGAGTGCACAAAATCAGCAATGGCAAGTGCAGTTTGGCACTTCTTATTGTTTAACTTCACAGCGGGGAGAACAATTATCCATTTTTGGTGGAACAGCTGCATGTTCCTATGCAAATCTTAAAATGCATATTCTTGTCTCTCCCTAAAGGCACGAGCACAGACTCCCAGCAAAAAAGCTCTGCCGGGGCTCCAGGTACACACGAGATCATGGCACCTTGGGCATGTCCCTCTGCCTGTGCCACCATCAAATGGGTTGGCAAGGAGCTAAACCTCGAAAAGCGACACAGCAAAGGTCAGAAGCGAGACCTGACAAGCCACTGTCACGTGGCCACAGTCATGGCCAGGTGGGATCATATGGATTATTCCTGAAAACCTCTCCCCAGGTCTCTGTGTTTTATTGTTAACTCCTTTCATATTAAACTATTCACCCTCAGCTTACAGAGAGGTATCCTGAAGTGCTGAGAGGGTGGAAAGGAGGCTTGAGGAGAGGCAGAGCTTAGAAGATGGGGCGCTGCTTCCAAGAAAATCCTTGGCCAAAGCTGCGAAACAAACTGAGCCATTTTCAGGTTTTTTGGGAACCACAGGGCTTGTAGTAAACCAAAGGTTGTCCCAGTCAACACTTCTACTAGAAAACATAGGAAAACAGGGCTCCACACTAGGGAACCCTATTTAACCAGCTTAACAGTGGGTGATGGCACCAGCAAAGAAACAAAGAATCCAAATTTTCCCCGTTAATGCTCGGGCCAGCAGAAATTTGCCCTCAAGGCAGGGGGCAGGATTTGGTACAACAGAGCAGGGAACGCAGGGCACACTCTGCAACTCACACTGATGAATCCAGGCTCAGGACCCTCATCCCACGCACATCCCTCATGCCCCCTGCCCTTGTGTCCAGGCACGTGGCATTGCAGGGACATCAACACCCAAGCTCATCTCGGACTCCAGCAAAATTCCCCTTCCCTTACATCAGTGTCACTCCTGCCAAGATGTGAGAGGTTGCAGCTCCCACTTTAGGTTTTCAATTTCCTTTTCTTCTTTCCCCCTCCTTTAAATCAAGCTGCTCTAGAAAGCCTCACAGGGCACACCCTGAGGATTATTTTTTAAAGCGCCTTCAAGTTTTTGGTGATCAGCAGTCACAAGAGCATAAAAGATATAGCTGGAAGGGACCTGAGACGAGAGACCTGTCCCCTGTGCTCCACCTAAATCATTCCCATCCTGAAAGCCTTCTAGCACTGGAGACACCACATCCTCCCCAGCCCATCTGGCCCAGAATTTTGCTGCCCTTTGCCTTCCAGCTGCTCATTTTCTGGAAGGCTTAACCCAGCCTTGCCCTGCTGCCTGTAAACCCTTGACTTTGTGCCAGGCACTCAGCACCTTAATCCTGGCTTGGGCGCTTAAACTGCTCAGGAACCAGGATTTTGTCAGCTGTGTGTGTTGGGTGAAGCAGCCCTTCTTGGGTGGCTGTGGTGGGTGTTTGCTTTCTGAGCACCCCTAAAACACCTTCTCAGACAAGAGTAGAGCATCTCCCCAGCCTCTCTTTTGGGCTACCTGCCTCCCCCCAGCCATCACCACTGGGAGCAGCTCCAGGGCATCCCACCACCCCCCTATTGCTGCTGCCAGGGCACTGCTTCCACCACCTGACTCCACATACTCCAACAACTCCACTTCCTTCCCAGAGCCGCCGGGGTGCCAATGTCACAACACAGAGCATTACAAATTAACCATTCAGAGCGAGAGGCAGAGCAAGAGCAGATTCAGGGTTCTGCTGAAGGGTCTGGGCTATATCGCCCTGAGAATAACAATATTCATAAGGATAAAGCTGGCCTTGATGAATATGTTTCCCCTCCTTTTTAAGTGCCCCTAGCCACTGCTTTTAACATGCAAATCCGCTCTGGTCACCCGTGATTACGGGGCTGCTCTCGGCTGGCTGTGAGAGAGGAGAGCTTGATTTCCCCCGCATTGTACTCCGCACAATAGCCCCAAAGCAGCCTTTGAAGGGAGTTCATCTCCTCGTCCTTCCAAAGGAGAAGCTGCCTGGAGGGGACACGGAGGTCACCAGCTTTGGTGCTGTCAACTCCAGGCCCTGCAGACACCACCGGGTGACTTCCCTGGCTTTATTCTTACTCTACAGCTTCGCTCTGCAGCTCCCTTTGTCGGGCAGGACAGCAAGAGCCAAGCAAGCAGGGGATCAGTTCTGGACAAGGATCTGGCCCTGGGAATCAGGCACGGACATCAACACCAAAGCATCTGAGGGGCTGTGAGGGATGCCAGGCCCGGATCCCCAGCGTGGGCGCACGAGGCAAGCACAGCCCGAGCGAATTCAGGAGGGGAGCAGAAGGGCTTCCAGGCAATAGGAGTGTTACAGGGAGCAGAGCAGCATGGATGCAGAGAGGGAAATCACTGACACTGCCCAAAATGCACAGGCCAACGCGAATATTTCACTAGCAAATACATGCCCTTATTCCCAACAAGGCACAGGGGAGAGGATGCACTCCTCTACTAAGGAGGACACACTAAGAAGTGCTCTGGGTAATGCATCTTTTTTCCCACAGCTCAAATTCAAGCAAAAAAAAAAAAAAAAAGAAAAAAAAATCCCCCAAACCAGCAAAACCAGCTGTAGGGTGCAGACATCCCATGTTAATAGTCCTCCAGGGAAAAAGGTCTCATCAATGCTCATGCCCACACAGGCATAGTCAGGACCCAGCGGAATTTTAATGCCATCTGCCTTTAAAAGAACAAAAAGTACGTCTGTAAAATCCTCTTGCCATTTCTGGGTCAAACAGGCTCAAGACATTCCTCAGCAGGAAGCTGACGTCTTTATTTCTCAGAAGCTTTGGCCCATCATCTAAACAATGAAGCAAAACATCTGGATAAACACAAGAGCCTGGGGCTTGTGTTTGATGGTAAATACCAGGCAGAGGACACAAACCAGGGAAATGCCTTTGGAAAGCCCCGTGCTGGACCATGTTTCCACCTTTTCAGCATTTGGTCCATTTATAGGACTCTTCTGCACATCCCTCATGGTTTTCCTTCATTAACAAAGACTAATTGTGGTTATGCTTATCTCACCAACAGGCAAAAATAACAAAATCTATCATTTTTCTTGTCCAGGCAGGACAAGAACAACAGCCTGCCTACAGGTGCTCGTGGCAAACAGGTGAGCTTTCTACACGAGTCGCTAAATTCTGCTATTTTTTAAAGTTTTCAGCTCTCTGCAATAGCCTGCGATGGAGGCTTCATTCACTACAGAAAAAAGAACTGGTGACAAAACTGTGTCATGTCATTAAATCTTTGTTACGATGCCAGCAGATGTGAGATTAAAAATAAACATGCAGACAGATGCCGCCTGTTGGGGGGGAGGAGGAGGGCAAACAGGAGTGGGACCTGCTCCTGACCTGTCTGCAGCACCCCATCCTTCATCTGGCAGCTCAGCAGGAGCAGCCCCAGCACCCAGGTCCCCCCAGAGCAGCTTCAGGAATTAAAGGGCTCTGGGGTGCTAAGTAGTGATACTTTTTGTGCTGCCCTTATTTTGCAATAAATGAGTAAGAAAAGTTCAAATTGTTTAAAAAAAATGCATTGCAAGAAGTTTGGGGTGGGGGGAGGTCCAAAAAGAAATACTGAACCATAATGCAAGAGCCCCTAACTCTAAATCATAAGGAGACTGCTCTGCTCCAGTGGACCCCCAGCAGCAGGGATAGGTTTATAAGGAATGAATAGCCCTAAAATCCCTGTTCAAACATGTTGCTGCACAAGGGGGAGGCAGAGGAGAGACCTTGCCTCTCCCTGAGCAGTGCAGAGGTGATCGATCACAAATAATCACAGGATCACAGAATGAGTCTGATGGCAGTGGGTGTTCATGTCCCACCTTCCTGCTCTAGCAGGGACATCCCAGAGCACAAGGCACAGGATTGTGTCCAGAGGGTTCTGGGATATCCCTGGAGTGGACACTCCACGCCCTCTCTGGACAATGTGTTCCAGTGCTCGCTGACTGCCCAGGACAGTTCTTTGTCGTGTTCAGGTGGAACTTCCTGTGCATCCCTTTTTTCCTGTTGCCTCTTGTCCCACATCTGGGCCCACAGCTCTATCCTCCTGACGTCCTCCCAGAAGTTGTGTTTCCATCTCAAAGCTGTCAGGGGATGGCCCAAGCACAGCTCACCACAACAAACAGTCCCCCTAGCCCCCCTGGGCTGTCACCTCCCGTGTGACCTCAGCATGAGTTTCCAGACACAGATGTGCCCTGTTAACCCTCACAGCTGGGGCACCAAAGCCTTATGCAACATTCTCTGCAAAAGGGCAATTCAGGCTGAAGAAGAGGTTATCAAAAAGGGACTTTTAAATATATTTACACCTCACTCTGGCCACACCGGTAGTCTTCAATATCTTCTTATGAACCCTCTTATATTATGCATTAGTAATAAAATTTTGGGTGGATGCTGCTCCAAGGCAATATGGCAATACAAATTAGAAGACAATCCAGAGGAGATGCCCTCTCTGGGGTCACAATGTGAGCAGCCTGGGAGAGTGGAGAGTGTCCTACCCATAGTAGGGGGTTGGAACTAGATGGCCTTAAAGGTCCCTTCCAACCCAAACCGTTCCATGATGTGTCCAACCAGGCAGGTTACATGGACACAGCTGAACATGAGGGACACATGAAAAAAGTCAGAGTACTGCCTCCTCTTATCTGCCACCAAATTTTCCTCTCAGGTTGGGCCAGGGGACATTTAGATTGAATAGCAGGAAGGATTTTTTCATTTTTTGACACTGGCCAAACGCCAGGCACCCTCAAAAGCGTCTCACTCACCCTCCCCTGCCACAGCAGGGCAGAGGAGAGAAAAATTTAAACAAAGGGTTCATGAGTTGAGATAAGGACTGGGAGAAAACTCTCCAAGGGCGAAGCAGGCTTAACTTACAAGTACACAGTGAATTTATTACTACCAAAATCAGAAGAGGATAGTGAGAAGTAAAATAAGTCCTCTTTGTTTCCCCAATCCCTCCCTCCTTCCCTCCCACTGACAGCACAGGAAGACAGGGCATGGAGGGTTTTTGGTCAGTTCTTCCACTGCACAGGGAGAGGAGTTTTTCCCCTGCTACATGCCATGGGGTCCCTCCCACGGGAGACACTGGTCTGTGAACTTCTCCAGTGTGAATCCACCCTCATGAGCAGCAGACCTCCCAAAACTGCTGCAACGTGAATCCCTCCCATGGGCACACAGTCCTCCCAAAACTGCTGCGCCATGAGTCACTGCCCTGTGGGGTGCAGTCCTGCAAGGACAGGCTGCACCAGCCTGGAAGCAGGGCCCTTCTCTCCACTGCATCTCCCACTGGATCACAGACTCCTCCAGGCATCCACCTGCTCCAGCCTGGTCACCTTCCCCACGGGCTGTGGGTGGATCTCTGCATCGCCTGTGGA
>VWYN01004711.1:350603-421263 GCA_013400075.1 Hippolais icterina
GGGTCTCTGCATTCCCCATGGATCCCCAGGGGCTGTGGGTGGGTCTCTGCATCCCCCATGGATCTCCAAGGGCTGTGGGTGGATCTCTGCATCCCCTGTGGTGCCCCAGGGGCTATGGGTGGATCTCTACATTCTCCATGGATTCCCATGGGCTGTGGGTGGATCTCTCCATCCCTTGTGGATCCCCAGGGGCTGCAGTAGCACAACACCTTCCCCATGGTCTCACCAGAGCCTGCAGAGGAGCCTCAGCCCTGATGCCTGGAGCACCTTCTCCCCTCCTTCTCCACTGACCTTGGTGTTTCCATGTTGTTTCCCTCCCACATTCTCACCTCTTCCTATTCTCTGGCTGGAATTAACACTGCACTCCCAACTTGGTTTCGATTTTCTTCTTAAATCTGTTGTCACAGAGGCATTACCAACATCTCTGACTGGCCCAGCCTAGACCAGCAGCAGGCTCATCTTCAGAGCCAGCAAGGACTGGCTCTGCTAGGGATGCTGGAAGCTTCCAGCAGCTTCTCACAGAAGCCACCTCTGTGGCCACCTCTGTGCTGGACAAACCTTTTGTGTTGGGTTTGTCCAGCACTGGCACAGGCTGCCCAAGGAAGTGGTGGAGTCACTGCCCCTGGAGGGATTTAGAAGATGTGTGGCTGTGGCACCTGGGGACATGGCTGTGTGACCTGGCAGCACTGGGTTAGCTGTTGAAGCTGATGATCTTAGAGATCCTTTCCAACTCAAATGATTCTTGTGAGAAGGCTCTCCTTTCACACAGGGCTAACAACAAGAAAAGGCTGCTTGCAGAAAACCCAGCTTCCATCCACTTTCCTGAGGCCCACAGCACCTGCTCCCAGAGCATTAAGTCCCTCTGGCTGTCAGAGCACTCACTCTGCTCAAGGAGCAGATTTGCACAGTGCCTTTGAGAGTTTCCCACCACAGCAAAACCATTTCACGGGCCACAGGCCGCCAACACCCCAGAGGTGCCTTGATCCATCACTCTTGTGCAACTGGCCTGGCATCAGGAACCCTGTGGGCAAAGGGCTGAGAGGGGGAATATGGAGAGCTGACTTTTTTACAGCAGAGTCAGAGTGGGAGAGAAGCAAAGGTGGGACATGAAGCGAAGGAGATCTGGGAATTCATTTTCCAGATACTCCCTTCAATGCATCTACTTTTCCAACACATAGAACCAGCAGCTGCATGGCTCTGAGCTGGCTGGGGTTAAACCAAAACAACCTTCTGACAAGAAGGCCGGGCACCAGAAATGTCTATTTTGGTTTCTTTGGGGCTCATCCCTCCACACCAGCAGCCCCTCTCCAGTGGCTGGCCACGCAGAGGACCTCCATCTGACCTCCCAGGGCAAAGTCACCCGTCAGAAGCTGGTGGGGATGATTAGGATGCCGATGCATGCTGTAGCCGTGCAAATAATGTGGAAAAACGGCAGGCAATCTGGCCGAGCAGCTGTCGGAAGGTCGGTGAGATGAGGCGACGCAGACGGACCAGGGGGCACACGGCGACGGGCACAAGCAGCAGGCAGCTCTGATCCCCTCCCTGGCACAGCCCCACTCCTGCCGCCCCTGCCCGCTCCGCGCTGCCCAGTTCCAACTCCTTCTTTTGACCGCTCCCATCAGGAGATGCTTCGCTGCTCCACGCTCCTGTTACAGCTCAGGTCAACCTATTACTCTTCAATAATTCCCTGCTGCCCTTCCTGGCGGCTCTTTTCCCTCTCCCTGCCTCTGGCCCCGCACAGTGGGGCGGGTGAAAGGAGCTTTGCGCTCTGCTAAGAGCCGGCTCAGACATCCCCGCGCTCCGGGCAAAGGCACTCCCGCCGATCCCGAACCATCGCCGCTGGGAAGGCGGGCTCAGTGCCTCTTGCTGAAGGCAGGGCATCTCGGGGTGCTGGGGAACAGAGCTGACATCGATTCCAAGTGTGCTTCTAATACAGCCCGGACTCCGCCTCTCTCACCCTGGGCTGCTGGGGACAGATTTAAGTCACCTATTCCTGCCCAGGTATCGTTTGCTGCAGGAAATAGCTGCAGAAGCAGAGTCACAGCAAGTGCCAGCCCCTCTTCCAGCCCTGGCTGAGAGGAAAAAACCAGTCCCATGTTTTGGTTTCTGTCCCCATGCTCCATCCTGGGAGCAATCCGGCTGCCAGACTGGGTCCCTCACCCGTGTGCCAGCTCAGAACGCTCACACGGATGTGTGCAGACTTCCAATTCCTGTGTTCTTAATTGCACTTTTAATTACATTTATTAATTGCATTACTGCTCGTCCGAGCCAGGCAATTTCCAATTTCTAAGTTTGATTTTAAAACCTGATAATTTCCCTTCTTACAATTTTTATTTTTTCTGCTGGAAATCCACCCCACCTTTCAATCAGCTCTCATTAATATGTACCTCTTGTTGCTATCTCTATTAAGTGACCTCCCTCATTATCGGGTGACACTGGCAAACGGCCACCGCAGAGCTATAATTCAATTGAGGGGCTTTTGAAAACACCATAAACACAGCTGGAATGGATGCTTTATAGGAGCTGGAGAGGAATTAGCTGCTGGATAACCACACTCGGAGCCGAGAGTGCTCGTTCATGGCAGACACAGCCCGACCCAGCATACGGCGCAGGAGGGAGGGACATCACAACCACCCAGCCCACAGGGGAACTCGCCGTGCTGGCAGGACAATGGCACTCAGCAGGCAGAGGACAAACCACCCAGAGCAGAAGATGCTCTGGTGTCCCATGGGATAAACCTGCTTGCTTTTTCCAGCCCAGACTTTTTCTGACATGGAGGCTGATCCATAGCACAGCACCCCCAAGAGCTGGGGCTCCTGGTGGCACCAGTCACTTCTGCAGCACAAGCCTTGAGGGGGAAGCCCAGGAGAGGCGGATAGGAGAGGAATCATGGAATCCTAAACTGGTTTGGGGGCTGGGTAGGGAAGGACCTTAAAGATCACCCAGTTCCAACTCGCAAAAGCCAGCAGCTTCCCACTGCCCTAGGAGGCGGTGGAAGAAAAGGGTGGTAATGCAATCACCACTTCACTACCTCAGCATCCACAGCCAAATTTCATCACAAAAGCCACATTTCTCTCCCATTCTGCATCTCCAGCTTTCAAGGAGCAGGCAGGGCCGGGGCAAGGGCTGGGAGGCAGTCTGTGCTTCCCTCCTCGGCTGCTGGTAGGTCAGTCCCAGTTTTGGAGACAGCAGATGGGAAGCCAAGATGGTCTAACAAGACATTTGAAAGTCAGACACAAGCGCCAAGAATGTGAAAACCTGTCAGTCAGAGAGCCCCTGGCTCCAGCAGCACCGCATCTCTCCTGCTGGTGTGATTTTCCTGCTGGAAAAGGGCGTTTGGAGCAATCTCCCTCTCTGCAAGGGCATCCACGGCAGATGGCCCGGCACCCCTTTGGCTCTCATCTTCCTAGAGATGGTGAGCATGGATCAGGTGGATCCAGGTGGCCACAGTCAAGGTCTGCACTCCTGCAGTGGCTGCTTTTGTTTAGGGAAGCAAAGGCAGGGGGATTAGAGAATCCAGGGGGATTTTCCACCATCCCTCCCATCAACATCAAAATTCAGTAGCAAAGTCAAGCCACCAGAGTGATTTACCGCTACCAGCCAGCATTCAGTGTGGGGTGAGACGAGAAATCAGTTTTCCAATTCCTGCTTGAGGGCTATACCATAAACCGGACAGATCCTGTGTATTTTTAATATCCTTTTTTTTTTTTCTTTTGCAGTTGCCACTAACTTTCACTTTCTGGCTCCCCATGGCAGCCCACTGGGTGGTGCTCCGGATGGCAAATGACTTCCATTAAGGCAGAGTGTTCACACAATGCATTACAAATGAAACCCTAATGACAGGACACCAGCAGTACCGCTCCCACTTGATATTAATTGGGTGCCACTTTCTTTTAATGGTACATTAATTAATGCGGGATATCAACAGAAGTCCACGACACCCCCATTAATACAAATGAATTCATTATCATCGGTGTTACTACAAGAAATGACAAATAAATCTCTAACAGTGGGACACTTCAAACAATAGCCACGAATCATTAGGTATTGTCTTCATGTATACAACGTACTGCAAATATATACATGAAATCTATGGATGCTTATCTAGCCACGTGTTCCTCTCCATGCCTCCTCCCTGGCTCTCAAGCGATCCTGAGCCACCTTGGAGGGCCACCAAATCTGGCCAAGAAGAACTGGGACTTGCTTCATCACTTCACTGCCTTCTTGCTATCTCCTCTTATCCCAGCACTTCTCACTTTCCCCTTCTCTTGAATCTTCAAAAGACCCTCTGATCTAGCATGTGTAATCCTGGAAAGAGGATCATCTTTCCTCCCTCCATCTCTTGCATTCCCATTTTAGCCAGGCAGAAAGGAACCTGCCCATTTTTCTATCTTATTTGTTTTACTGCCTATTTATGTGCAGTTCTGGTAGAGAAGCTAAAAGCACCTTTGCCAGCACAGAGCAGCCCACCTCTGACCATGGGAGGAGCGAGTAAGGTGTCCTCAGAAAACTAAGGAAAAAAGCCCTACAACTCCCTTTGAAATCTGGGATTTGTAAGTCCCAAAGATCCATCAAAAAGAAACTCCTGGAAAAGCCTCTGCAGCAGCAGCCCGAGAGCAGGTACCACCCTTGACATGGGTGAACACAAAATCCATACAGCTGTGCTGATTTAAAAAATGCTTCCCTGTCTTCCCGTGGATGGCTTCATTACCAGAGGAGGGATCGATACAGGTTCAGCTGGGGTCTCCTCACCGGGCTCTGCTGGTGCTGAGACAGCAAACTCCAGCAGGAAGCATTCCTGCGGGAGCCAGGCGCAGGCACCGCTCCCCGCGGGAGTGAACACCCCAGCTCCCCGCCTCCCACTGCCCCTGGGGCGTCACGGGCACAGGGAGCAGCCACCAGCCTGGGACACGAGATTGTGCAGGGAACAGCCTTTCAAAACACAATATGTGGAGGCTGACTCGGCCTCGGACTGCACGAAAACCCAGGCAGAAGCCAGGCCAAGAAAACTAGACATATCACAAAGAGAGGGAAGCCAGCAATCCAAAGGAAGATATTTTTCCCAAATGGGGAAAAATCCCATAATGCTCATCTTTAAACTGAAAGAGGAGAGATTTAGGTTAGATGTGAGAAAGAGATTCTTTACTCACAGGGAGGTGAGACCCTGGCACAGGGCACCCGGGGAAGCTGTGGCTGCCCCTGGATCCCTGGAAGTGTCCAAGGCCAGGGTGGAGGGGCCTTGGAGCAGCCTGGGATAGTGGAAGGTGTCCCTGCCCATGGCAGGGGGTTGGAATGAGATGAGCTTTAAGGTCCCTTCCCACCCAAACCATTTGAAGATTCCTGGTGTTTCTTTCTGGGTGTCTTCCATTGTGCTTGGGAATGAGACATTTAGGAAATAGGAGAGAAGAGGGAAAATCTATTTTTAACGTGATGATGTACCTAAGCCATGTCCAACCTGGTTTATTTTGTGGGTCTATCTGATAACTGTCATTAGAAATGGAGTGTTTGTGCTGTGATTTGAGGGGCCCAGCCCTGGGCCTGTAGCTGGCTGATCTGGGCCGTGCCCTCTGCACCTCACGCTGTCTGCACTGCCTCGGCAGCTGGAGAGGTCTCCTCACCTCCTGCTCAGGCTGTTTCATGGGGATTTAGAAGCACAGGGAAGAATTTCTTCCTAATATCTAATCCAAACCTACTCTCTGTCAGAGTGAAGCCAGTCCTCAACATTAGGAGTCCAGAGAATCCCCTCTGAAAACCTGAGCTCTCCTTCAAACTCCGCCCTAGCCATGGTTTGGGGAAGGATGGTTGCAAAAACTTCTAAAACCCTTTTTTTTTCTGCAATTGCATGCATCTGCCTGAAGTCTCATAACCTCTGTGTTGAGGCAAACAATTTTTCCCTCTAATTTCTCCTCGTGTTGCCAAAGGAACCAGCCTTTACAATCCAGCCCAAAGAACTGGCCAACCACACTGGGAAGTCACATCAGAAGAGGGGTCAAAGCAATCTATTGGTGACACCAGTTATGTCAAGCAGATTTTAAAAACACCTTAAGTGGTTTCTAAAAAGACCTGGTGTTTTATTATAAAAGCCCTCGGCTGCTGTGCTGGGGTTTCTTTTAAAGGGGCCCCAGTGTCTGAGGGCCCCTGGGAACATCACAAAAACCAAGGCCATGGGGTCCTAAAAGCTCACCACAACATCTCCTGCAGGGATAATACAGCAGGAAAAGGCTTAGAAAGCACATTCCAGCATGGGATGTCTGTATTAAAGAACAGGAACAAGGTGGGAAAGGAGAAGGAGAGAGAAAACAAAGCAGAAAGAAAAAACCTGCACTTTTGTCTTTTTCTAGAAACAGAGGGACAACTCCTTCCTTCCCTCTCTCAGTTCACTACATCTTCTTGTAAGCAGCAGAGGAAATCCAAGGAATGAACATGGCATTACCTGGGTGGGGGGAAAAACCCCAAACCCAGACAGAGCCAAACCCATGTAACCCTGACAAAACCCTCCCTGCTGAAACCATTCCCTTTGAGGCACTGTCTTCGGTCCCAGCCTTTTCCTATGTGCTGACATCTCCCCATCAGGATCAGACCAAGCCTGGCTGTGGCTGAGGAGCAGGAGAGAGTCAGGATCATTTGCCAGGGCAGGGAAAAACTAACCCTGCATTCCCCCCTCCCAGCCCTCCTGCCACGGCTCCCGCTCCCCTTGCTGTGCTGATTGGAGAAGCTCATCCTTCTGCTGATTGCAGCTGATGGTCCTGGCTGGGTTTTGCCCTTCCAGACCAGACCCTCAATTATCAAGGGTCTGGTTTTTATAAAAGGTTTGGGTTCTTAACTGTTGGTTTTTAGGTTTGGTTTTTTTTTTTTTCCTCCCCAGTTCAGCTAGTGAGTTTATTTTTTGCTTGGGCTCTTTCCTGCCCTGTCTGGACGTGCTGATGAATTTTGGGGCTTGCCAGAATCCAGCAAAACCAGGTTCACTGGGTAGTATTAACTTCTAACCCCTGTGTAAAAATAGCTGCAATAAAGCAGAGTGAATAATATCAGCTTCATCTAATGTAACTTTGATTAAAAAGTGTAGCCCTCTTCATCACTCCTGGGTGGTAACTCCAGAGAAATGTCCTTCCTGAGGGATGGAAAGCCAGCCAGGTCTGGGGAGAGAACAGCCAGTACGACACAGGCACATTCCAGGGCTGTTGCTGAGCCTGACAGGGAAGGTGGAGGGACCAAACTCAGAGGAAAAGCCAACAAAACGGGGGAAAAGGCAGATTCGTGCCCATCTGGGTAGCAAGGCAGCCCACAGAGCCTTCCAACTCAAGTCCAGCTGCAGGACCAAACCACGGAGGTCCATGGCACAAAAGCCTCATCCCTTCCCTTCCCTCAGATGCAAAAACTCCCACGTATTTAATTATTCTCCTCTTCACTCCTGGTGCCGGCAGACTGTGTCAGAAGCTGTTTTGTTGCAGCGTGCAGGAGGAGGCAGGAAAGGTTTTAATTTCACGCCATGCACCAGGCGCCGCAATTTTGGACACTGTTTGTTATCTGACTTCTGGCCCTATCTCTGGTCCCGGCGCTCCTCAGGCAGCCGCGGCCAGTTGGCTTTTTAATTTATTCTCTGCTAGAACGGGGATTCTGTTCAAGTGAGAGCCCTCACTGCCCAGGCATGCTGCTTTAATAACAAAATGCCTTCGAGTTTGGAGGTGCGACTCCGTGCCAAGTTCGGCGCCACTCCTGGGGGCCTGCAGCTCGTGTGCCGCAGCAGACAGGGCTGGAGGGAACCCCACTGCTGCAAATCATCCCGTCCTTCAACCTCTGTTCACCCAGAAAGAAAAAAAAAGAAAATCACCTAGAATGGCTTTAAAGTGAATTCCCAAATCTGCCCCTCCTCAGATGTGTGAACCATAACCCCAAATCAAAGGAGGGCCTTTTGGAGAGTGAGAGGAGTCCTAGGATGGTTTGGGTTGGAAAGGACCTTAAAGCCTGTCTCATTCCAACCCCCCTGCCATGGGCAGGGACACCTTCCACTACCCCAGGCTGCTCCAAGCCCCGTCCAACCTGGCCTAGAAATCTTCCAGGGATGGGATTGCCCAGCTTCTCTGGGCAACTTGTGCCAGGGCCTCCCCAGCCTCAGAGGGAAGAATTTTTTCCCAATATCCCATCCCATCTAGCCCTGTCCTATGGCAGTGTGAAGGCATTCCCCCTTACCCCTGTCAAAAACCCCTCCAGGTACTGGAAGGAGCCCATTCCCCAGAAGAGGATTGAGGATGACTTGGAACACAGCTGCCCTCATCTCTCCAGGTTGATCCTTTGCCCAGAAGCCAGGTGAAGAAATTCCTACGTTTTTGGCATAAGCAAAGCAAGGCATGAAGTCACATCTGCAGGCTGGGAAGGGACAGCCTCCTGTGCTGGATGTCCAAAAAACACCCCCAAAAACTGGCTGAGTGTCTTAGAGACAATCGCACTGCGGGGAAACTCTCCCCAAAGTTTTTGTTGCATGAGCCTTCTTCCCAAACCCCGACCCCATCTTTCTTGCAGGGTGGTTTGTCAATACAGCGTTCGTTTCTCCGGGAAAGGGCTGGGGATGAAAGGAATCAGGAGCAGGTAATTGCTGCGTGAAAATGACAGCACAGCGATTTCCACGGGCTAACACAGACTGTGGAATACCAAGAGGCAGCCGACAGCGGAGAATCAATACCTCCCAAGAGGTGGGATTATTAGGGAGAGAAAGGGGCTTGAAAGATCCATAAGTGCCTGATGAGTGACTATTTCCAAACGACTGCTGGCTGAATGAGAATTGCCTTGGGAAGGATGCCGGGACCATTCCCAAGTGCCTTCAGCCTGGGGGTGCTTCGGCAGGAATGGCGAAGTCTGGCAGCAAAACACAGCTGTGCCATCGACCTCCACATTCCTGAGGCCCTCCTCTCGAAAAACGGAGCTCTCCCCTTCCCTGGGTGCGCCCTGGAAGGTGCCAGGTGACATCTTGACAGGGATTTTTGGGAAAGCCGGCTCTGGCATTTTGGCCTCTGCACTGGCACTTCCTTCAGAAAGGCATCAAAAAGAGGCTGCAGCAAAAAAGTGGGGTTGCAATTCTTCTTACCCAAAGCACCTCTGCTGTCATTCACAAACCGCATCTGCCAGTTCCCTGCAGTCATTTTCCACCAGCACTTTTAAAATCCCAATTCCCATGCTTTGCTCAACTCCACACTGCAGCTGCACATGAGGTCCATCCTACAGAACCATTAACATCCCCGCCAAACAATGACTGTATCTGTTTTACATCTCTCCACAAAGCCATGGGAAGCCACCAGGATCTCCTCCAACACTCCCAAGTGACAATGGCTTCAGTTCTGAGTCCCAGGAGAGCTGGTTACCCACAGCAGCCACCCTGTTCCCCAGGGACAGCAGCATCCCAGTAGCCAAGACAACAACACGGGACAACAACATCACTTTGCCTCTCCCTGGTACCTCAAGCGTACACCTGCCAAACCGTCCTTAGGCTCAGTCTCTTGGAAAACACAAATTCAGGCACCTCCAAATGAAGATTTGCCCTCTGGACATGAACAGGGAGCTCATTTTAAACACGGATGCCTCTGGGCATTCCAGCTTTCTATAGGTTTCATGCACCCAGCAGCTCTCTCTGCCGAGAGCAGGCTGCTGAAAACACAGCTTGGAAGCTGCTTTTGGTGGCTTGGGGGAGATTCATGTTCAGCTTAGTGCTAAGCATGTTTAAATACAAAAGTTCCTTCTGGATGAGAGCAGCCAGAAGGCCAGGGAGTCTCATTTTCCCAGGGGAGAACCAATTGCCCAGAGCATATCTGGGTGGGAAAAAAGAGCCAAAAGCAGAAGAGCTCTCTCCCCTCTGACGCCCATGCAGCTCCAGCCTGCACACAGTTATTTATTTATTTAAACTCTTTTTTTTTTTTTCCCAAAGGTGAACACATAAATAGGATTTTCTTTTAGGAGGAGAGAGAAGCACAAGCAAGGAGGGAGTGAGGGGGAACCTTAAAGAGCAATTTTTGAAATGTCAGCAGGCAAGAGTTTGCCCAAGGACAACTTAGATGTACCATTTGTTTTTCAAAGGAAGGTAAAAAGGTGTTACATGCCTCGGTTTGCACCCTTCAGGTCATCAGGTGGACTCTACAGCAGGAAAAGAGCAAGGCACAAGTCTTGCTCTCCAAAACCTCCATCCAGTGGAATTTCTTCTATTGTTATTTATTTTCTTTCAAGTGTAAGAAGAATGAAAACTTTTTGGTTTAATTGGAGGAGGTATTTGCTAGCACTTGGCTTGGGCCAGGGAAGGAGGATGAAAAACTAAGGGTTCATGGCACCAGCAGTGGCAGAGCCGTCCCTTGGAGCTCCTCTGGGATCTGGAAGGATGGGGAAGCCCAGGGATAACGGGCAGAGGACAGGAAGAGCTGAGAAATGGGGGCAGCAGGGGAAAACTCCTTCCTCCCTGCTCCTGTCACCCTACAGAGCCTTTTGCACTATCAAATCTCGCCTCCTCCAGCATCCCACCCCTGTCTGTGATGGGAAGGTGTGTGTTGGGTCCACACACCTTTGCTGTGATTCTGAAAGCTAAAAAATCAACAAAATGAGTCCTCTAATTGAAAACCCAATTAACGAGACCTGTGAGGAAGCCCAACAGCCCCAACAAACCACCAGGTAAGAGCTGTTAACAAAATCCTATCCCTCCCCCAGTGCCTGGATCAGAGGCAGTGAATAAACATCCAGCAGCAACAAATTTGGGATATTTTGGGCACTGCCAAGGCCACCACTCACCCATGTCCCCAGGTGCCACATCCACACATCCAGTGAATTCCTCCCGGCGTGGTGATTCCAACACTGCCCTGGGCAGCCTGTTCCAGAACCTGACAACCTTTTCAGTGAAGATTTTTTTCCTAATATCCAATCTAGACGCCCACTGGAGCAAAACACTGAAGTCAAAGAAATATTCACCTGGCTGAGGATAACCCAGAAGCGAGCGCTAAGGCTGCAGCCCAAAGTGCACAGCCAGCTATAAATAAAAGCTAAAAAAGAGCACTTGTGATATCTGGATGTAGTTCTTGCTCTCCACACACATTCCATGTACTCGGTTCAAGACTAAGCCAGGAAATTTAAACAAAAGCCCCTTGTCAAAGCTGTGATAAGGAGGAGGAATTTTTTTGGAGGGGAAGAAGAAAGATGCCTGTTAATCACCCACTGCAACTAGCCCCAAGGGGTGAGAGCAGCAAGGCCACCTTGGTGGGGTGCAGCACCCACCCCAAGTGCAGACCTGCTCCACCAGCAAAACCCCATTAAAGCACAACAGGCAAAAATAATGTTCCAAGAACGCATCTCCTTCAAAACAGCTGAAAGCAAACATTCCGTGGCCTAAGACTCCAATGCTGCTCTTCTTCCCATCAGTCAGGCTCAGTGAAGGATTTGCTGTGTGGGTTTTGTTTTGTTTATTACTTCTAATGACTTTCTCATTATCATTTCGCTGTGAAACATAAACGATGGTTATGGGAGAAATCATATTATTTGGATGGCTTTATTAAATTAGAGAGCAAATCTCTGTGTATTTCTGGCTCAGGATAAATGTTTGAACTTTGAGAGGCCAAAATTCATTTTCAGACAAAGCCATTTTCGGAAGCTTTGGAATCAGTGGTTAAATTTACCCTCAGCTGCAAGGGAGATGTATGGGGGTATTTCTCAATTTAATCCCTCCTAGAGATTTAACTAAATCACCAACCCCAAACCCTGCTCCTAGTTCTGCTTATGAGAAACTCGAGACTTGTGGAACATAATGGAAAAATAAAGGGAAAATAGCACTGAAAAGAAATACAATAAAATAATAAAATCATCCTGTCTCCATGTGCCCATTCCCCTAGTTCTCACAGGGGGACTTCAACCAGCTCACGCATTTTCCGTGAATAAAATCACTGTCTCCACACCTTCACCACAAGAAAAAAATTGCTTATTCCTGCAGGTACATCAGCACAGCTCCACCAGGAACAGTAACATCAGCCAGCAGACCTTCCGTGCAGGTGGGAAACTCTGCCAGCATGGGCCACCTGCAAGGATTAGGGATGTGCCACTTAAAATATCCAAGGAGAAGTCTGGCACCTTCTCTGCATCAGCCTCCTGCAGGACCCAACCTTTGGTGGCAGTGGAAGACAAGCGAGTGTGATGCAGACACACAGGGTGAGAAAGCTGTTGCTAAACATGCAGAAGTTTCAGTTTCCTCCTCTTTTCCATCCCTTCCTCCTTCCCAGCTCAAGGAAGGGAACAGAAGCCAAATGCATTTTCCATGCAACAAATCAAAGCCCCCCCCCTCCCCAGACCTTTAGAACCAATACCTGACACTGGAATAAACCTGTTAAAAAGAATAAATTCCCCCAAGCACACCCAAAGGGAAAAAGCAATAGAAAATCAACCCTGATAAAAGATGTATTAAATGAAAGCACTTTCAGTGTGCCAACTCAAAATGTATGGCCCACAACAAGCTTGGTGAGAGAAATCCCTGCTGGAAAAACACGGCAGGGGAGAATGGAGGGGAAATATTTCGTGTATTGCACTCATCATTGGGGCAGAGAATATGACCTGACGTACAAGGAACAAGCTCTGAGGCAGTGGGACAGGTCTGTGCCCTGCAGGCCCCCAGAGGGTCTCGAGCAGCCCGACCTTTTTGTGGGAGCACAGCATCAGAAGGGACACACAGCAGGACAATGCCAGTCTGGAAACAAGCAAGATCTACTCTGCCAGTAATTCAGCAATCAGGATCAAAGGAATCTGGGGAAAAACCAGGCAAAGGGGCAGTATTTGAAGCAGGGGCAGCTCCGTGGTGCTGGCCATGAGCAGCTGTACTCAGCCTCTGGAGGATGGGAACCAGCAATGGGTGCTGCCTCTTCACTGCCCAGAGCAAAACACTTCAGGCCATCCTTCCTGCACCTCCACAAGCTGCAGCTGAGCAGAAATGCTGCCTGGGGCACCCCAGCAGCCCTGGGCGTGCTGAACCCTCCCTGCCCTGGTGGCACGTGGTGGGTGGGCAGCAGGCGCAGCTCCCCCAACTCCAGAGCCAAGGGATGCCCACCCCTTGGGCACAAGTAAAAAGGAGGGGGAAAAGCAGATGTCTAACTGAAATAAATAAACTTTAGATGTGAGAAGAATGAGTTAATTAAAACCTCCGTGTCTCAGACTGTCTGGGAGCTCCAGGCAACCACCATGTGTCAGCACTACCACTTCCTCTGCAAGGGCTCCCACTGGATTGCTAGAATCCCCCCAAACACCCAGGAGCACGTTTCTCCTCCTTTGTAAGGAAGGTCCTTTGGTCCTTGCAAGCAGATTTATTTTCACAAAATCCATGCAGCTCCTTCTCTTTGCTCCTCTCCTTCCTGCTCCTCCTCCTCAGCCCCTGCCAGGGCACCTGGCAGCTCTTTGGGTTTCTGACACCAACCAGTCCCACTAAGGCCATGACACCACCAGTGCCTACAAACGGGAGGAAAATCCTTGAGAATCTTCCCCACAACGCTGGTGCAGAAGGACCTGAACCAGAGGAGAGCTCTCTGCATCAAGGCTGACACCCACCAGCCCATTTCCTGGCATCCCCCATCCTCCTGCATGGACAGGGGAGAGCTCACATTCCTGAGCTTACTCCAAAACATTGGCTGTGACAAGTGCTTACCTTCCCCACAAAAGCTTTAAGACAACCCTTGAGCTGAGGCTGGAGGGAGGCAAAAAAGCCCACAATGCCATCAGCTCTGACAACATTTTTTGTTCTGTACGTGCCCGGTCACATTGTATTTCTAAACCCAGCACCAGGAAAATGTTTCAGATGCTCAGATGGAAGCCACGAATGTATCTGGGAGCACACAAAATGAGGGGTGGTGTCTGAAACCAGCTTCCCAGTGCCTGTGCAGAGCCTGCAGTGAATAAAGGCTGAGCTGCAGCAGACAGCAAGGAGCAGCACCGATTCCCCACACCACCTGCACACCTCGGAATGGGCTGCGACACCAAACACGGTGATGAAGAACTGATGTGACACTCTTTTAGCAAACTCCTGTGTCCAGGAATGACGTTCTTCTTCTTACAACAAAAGGACAGAAATCCTATAAACACATTTATCCTTTGCAGAGCATTTCTTGGCACCATATCCATGAGGATAACCTTGTGTCCTTTGCCCACAAGAAGCTGGTGAAGCACCTGGTTCGAGCACAAGGAAGGCTCCATGTCCCATTCCCCCTCTCCCTCAGTGCTGCCACCCCCTTCATTCCTGGCCACATCATTTTCCAGAAGCAAGAGCACCCCAGAGGATCTGACACTCCACCAAACAGATGGGGAGGCAGAGCAAAAAAGAGAAGAGCAACTTTTGCCAACTGTCTTTTTCCAAACTCAGAGAAAGGGAGAGAGAGAAGAGCTAAGCCTCCTTGGGAGGCAAAGCCTTCAAAAGTTAAATGTATCATGAAAAAGAAAACTTCTGTCACTGCTTAAAAAGGTTTTTGACAGGTCTTCATTTGTAACCCACAAACAAATGCAGTTTCTCATGCTCCATGGACTCTAATATCCCTTCAGAGCAGAACCTGAACCCAACTCTCAGTTGAAAAGCTGGAGAAGCAACCACATTAAAACAGCTCTCTTCACTGCCTTTGGGCACACCAGAAATCTTTCATTTCAGGAGCTGCACCTAAAGTGCCTGGGAGCACAACCTGAGCAGGCAGGAACTGCTGCTCAGCATCATTTCAGTGGCTTTGGGTGGGCCAGTCGCAGTTAAGTCAAGCCTAACAAACAAGGCATTATTATACAAGGCAGGAAGAAAAAGTGCTTTGCCCTATTTAAGCAAGTTTCAGAAATCCCTTTCATGTCTAAGTCGATGAGAGAAACTGGTCATAACCCAACAATTCAGGCCCACGTAGCCATTGTGTGCTGCCTGGGAAAAGGGGGCAGAAAGTAAAGGGAGAGTTACCCCCACCCCCAGCAGGGTTAGGGATAGAGAGGAGAAATAAGAACACAGAGGCAGAGGAACAGCCTGCTCAGAGCAGCTGTGGCTGCCCCTGGATCCCTGGCAGTGTCCAAGGCCAGGCTGGACCAGGCTTGGAGCAACCTGGGATAGTGGAAGGTGTCCCTGCCCACGGCAGGGGAGGGGACAGGATGGTCTTTAAGGTCCCTTCCAACCCAAAATATGAAGCTGTCCACTGCACTAGCCTCTGCTCTTCATCTGGAACCTCTAAACCAGCTACAAGAGCACTGATGACTGAGCAGCAGTCCCTGGCTGCCTGCTTCACATCCCAACGTTCCTCCTTGCTCATCCACTTCAAAGTTCAGCCAGCACAACCCACTTGCCCAGAGAGTCCCTTGTAAGACATCTGCAAACACAGGTAAGCCTGAAATTCCATATTTCATCTGTATGACATCAACAGAGTGTTTTTACCTCTTAATTTTGTGTTAATTTTGCCTCCTTGTTTTCTTTCTGCAGAGTTCCAAAGATTTTGTGTCAACCACTAACTCATCCCTCATCCTGAGGGCTACAAAGCCCAGGTTTGTCACCAGCCAGAGGAATCCTCTAGAAAGAAAACCTGCAGGAGAGAGATAAGCAGCATCTCCTCCACTCATCAAAATTCAGGGAAAAGACCAAAACAAATATTAATGAGAGGCACTTAACTGTGCCTGTTCAGCAATCAATAACAGAGGACAGGGCACACTACTGGGCTGAGCATCTCACACTGTTGCTGTGCTGGGGTCCAAACTGGGGAGGTCTTCTCCAGTCCCCTCCTTGAGGCTGCACCAGCAGCTCTCCAAGCTCCCATCCCCTTCCACAAACTCCCAGGACTAGAGAGACAAGGGACAGTGACTAAAACCTCGCTTTTGTGTTTAGTGATTACATCCACTCTGGACTCGCCACGCTCCTCTTTTTGTTAAGATTTTTATTCATCTGCTTCTTCTGATCATTCCAAATAACCAGCCATTTGGCCATGCCAGTGAGTGCTCTGGAGCATCTCTGTGTATATGGGTGGCATTTCCTTAATGGGCTCCACAGGGAGGAAACACGGGGCTGCTCTGAGTGGGGAAGGGGGTCAGCCAAAGGCTATGACCACAGAAGGACACGGGGTGATGGCACCTGAGCTGCACAGACTCATTGGAGAGCAGACCAATGCCTGCAAAGAAGGAGATTTGCAGCTCAAGAACCTCTTCAGCTTTCTGTAAGAAAAGCTTTCTCCGCATCTCTCCCTAGTGTGGCTTCTCTGCAGCTCTGATTCAGTTGGGTGTTCAGCGCCCACCTCCTGCCCAGGGAGGGGACACAGCCCAGGGGGTGCACCCCCACCTCCTGCTCTTCCAGTGGGATTCCAGGCTGGCATTCCAGGGTGCCGGAGCAGGTCCCGCTGCACGGACTGCGGGAGGAGAATGGCTTTCAGCTCAATTACCCTTCACATTACGATTTCATAACGCTCCGGTGAGGCTTTTTAAGCAGATCCCCCCTCCAAATAAAGCCTGCCTGCTGCAGCCCAGCCTCAAGCTCGAACGTGCAGAAGGGAGGTGAGGCTCTGCTCTCCTGTCCCTGCTGCCTGCCTTTCCCAAAGATCTCCTTGAGGCAACCATTCCTCTCCTCACTATCTACCATTTACGTGGGCCCTCCGTGCTCCTCTTCCAGCCTCTGTTTGCCTCTCCCAAGCCCAAAACACCAGACAAGTGGGGATCAGGCTCCTTGGTGTTAGGTGCAAACACCCGGGCCGCCAAACGCCCCTCCACCCCTCAGACACAGGGCCAGCACAGCGCAGACACCCTCACTGCGTTTCAGAGGTGCTACCGTAAGAAAAGAAGGTGTGCTTTGTACAGCCAGGTGAGAAATGCGTTTGCTGCCTGCCAGAGGAGAGCTGCCCTCCTCCCGACACCATCCAGGCACACCAACCATGACAGGTGAGCGCACGGCGAGACGCCGAGGTGGTGACCAAGGACAGGGGATGGAGCACACGCTCTGGAGGTGCAACCTTGCTGAAAAAGCTGCCCTCCACACAGGGCAGTGCAGCACGGTGCTGCTGCGTGTCCCTGAGAGCGACCTGCTTTATTAGCACTCTGCTAATGAAGGGCTGATGATAAAGGCAAGGAAATGCGGTCCCGTTTGGATATCTGAGTGTTGTTTATTGTCTGCATCGTGGGCACAGCCTCCAGCGTCAACCAGGGATGAGAGCCAAAATGGGGCCAAGGATCCAGAGTTACATACCAGATAAAAGGGGTGGTTCTGAGGGTCAAGGTCCAATTGGGATAGGGAAACATGCTGCAGAGGGGTGTCCAGGAACCAGGGGGACTAATGGGGTTACAGTGGTGTGGTACTGCAGCAAAAATAACCCAGTGAGGTCCAAGGGAAGGAAGAACATTCTGGAAGGTGCGCATATATGGTGAACGAGGCTTAACAGGGTGACATAAACTTAACAAGCCAATGAAACAACAAAACCCAAGAAATACTAATGTGTGGCTGCAAAGGCCCATGGGAGGGAGGTTTTCCTCACCATCATCTAAAAGGAGATCTTTCCCCATTTGCTCAGTCCCTCCATGGTTGAGGCACAGCTACCTTGGGGATAAGCCCCTGGGCCTCCACCGGGCAGGTCTTGTGTTCCAGTCCCTGAGAAAGGAGGTCACCAAGGGAAAGCCTTGCAGTGAAGCCCTGTGACACGATGGGACACCAGGCTGGTGGTGATCCCTGTTACTGGAGGCAGATCCAGGCTTCTAACCTTCCCCCAGCACTGCTCAGACCCCAGCAGCACCTTCCAGGTCCGCTCACGACTGTGTCCCACGGGGCAGAGACGTCCCCACCTGCACAACTCCTGGCCTTTCCCCCTAGCTCCCATTTCCCTGCTGACTGCATGGACTGGGTGACCTGCAGTGCCACCATCCTCGTGGGGCTCACACCAGCAGGCACAGCCTTTTTGCAGAATTTCTCTCCCCACAGGCGTGAGTTACACACAGGAAGATAAACCCTGCACCTGTCCTGCTATTTCCCTCTCAGTCTCCTCAAAGGTAAGGCACAGGCAGCACATCCTGGAGTGTTTTCTCCAGGAGAGCTGAAGAATCTGCAAACACACATCTGGCTGTGCATTTCCAGCGTGTTTAATAAAGTGTTTTTCCAAGCACTGGCGCAGCAGCTCCTGACCCAGGGAGATTTGGGGTCATCTAAATTACACAGACAGTAAGAAATGTTCCCCTTTCAGGATTTTCATCCAGCTCTGGTTATGGGATGGAGCACAGGTAGATCCCTGTTTTTCCATGGCTTGGAAAACCATGCTCTCACCTTACCTCCAAATAAATGTTTACTAATTAGGGAAAGATATCTTCCACTGATGGTAATGAATGGAGAAGTGCTAAAAAAGCATCCCTTGGACGAGCACACCAGCCTATCAGTTACAAAGTCCTTTTTTCCCTCCCTAAATACTAGTTTGAAGGTGGCGTCAGTGGCCATCCTGGCACAACCCGCCAAACTGCAGGTCAGGAGGTGCCTCCAAACGTGTGAGTGACTGAGATTATTCACACACAGGCTGGGCAGGAGGTGGCTGACTCCACTCACACCTCCTCTTCTCCCTTCCCTCCTTTCCCACTACTCTTTCCAGTTTTATCTACAATTGCAGGACAAGCCTAAGGAAATAACTTATCACCACGATGAAAGCCAAGGCAAGGTTTGAAAAGCAAAAGGGTTGTTGGGATAACCTGAGCTCAGAGCTGCAGCCAAACACACCTCCCTGGCACCTTAGCAAAACCCCTTGACCACACAGAATGAGCTCCAATCCCCTGAAAAAAGAGGGACAAGCAACCATTATCCTACACAGCCATGACAAAGCGACAGCAATGACCATCTCTCCTATTTCACCCACACTGGGTTTGCATCCTGTCTCAGAAAAACAAATAAATACATTTCACGAATCTCCCATAAAGCAAATCTCCAAAACTAAGAGCTCCCCATTTTTTTCTCCTTGAACCAAAATTGCCTTGAACCTTCTATTCACTTTCCCTGCTCTCTCCATTATTTGCACTAACAAAATAAATCACCCACATTTTAAGTTCCCACAGCAATTAAGAGCTGAAATTAAGTAATGGCCCCCAATTTTGATTGAAACTTCTACTTTGATCAAATTCCCTCCATTTGTAATGAAAACAGTTTGAAACCCATACAAACAGTTCAGTTCACACATAAATATTTAAAAAACTTATAGAGAGGCTGATTTAGTCTATTATTTTACCACAAAGTTTGACCAGCAGTAGAAAGCTTATTATACATGACTGTCACTGACACATTACAAGCTAATAAAACACAAAATGCAATTCTCAAGAAGAAATTGAAATGAATCTATTGCAAGAGCGATTTTTATGGTTCTTTTGAAGTGCTATTTCTCCCCAGCTTTGCTGTCAAAATGGCAACATTTTCCCTAAATATTTCCATCTTAATTAAAAATGGTGTTTTTATTGAAAAAAGTGCCTCTTGTGGCAGCTGCAGCTTCACACTCCCATGCTGCACAGAGTGAGGATGCTAATGTGTGCCCACCTCACAGATCTGCTGCTGATCTTGGTTACAGCAGGTGGAAAGGGGCCTGGACCCAAAAATTCCAGCATCCCTCACAGCGTCTTTCAGCATGACCTTAATCAGCCCTTAATTTAGGTGCTGTGACTAAAAAAGGAGCCTAAACCCACAAACTGTATGATTATGTGAGTAAAAAGCATTAAATATATTTTTAGTGATGGGTTTTTTCCTTCCTGGCATGGAGCAGCTGCCACTCAACACCTGAAGGAGTTAAAAACCATTCCTACATCCAGGCACAGTCCTGCTGATGACTCCAAAGGGGAGGTATGGAGAGGCAGGTAAACAAAACAGGGATGTGAGGGGAGAGGATGCAGCTTTTGCTGGCTGGCATGAGACAATAAGTTACATCCCAGGCTTCTGAGAGAAGATGGTAACCAGAGGAAAGAGAGATAAAAGAAAGTAGATTTGTTAGTTTTGTGATCAGCAGATCACATTGACTCCCTCCTCACCCCTCTGTCCCCGGCAGCACAGAGCCCTTCCTCCTGCCGGGGACAGGGAGGAGACCTTGAAGCCATCTGCTGCCCAGATGTGTAAGTGTAATTACACTGACAGGGCCAGGCTGGAATGTCCCCTGGAAAACAGACCTTCCAGCCCAGGCCTGAGCTTCTCCTGCAGCAGGAAGTGCTGTGGGACCACAAGCCATTGTTTCTGCTCCAGAGGAGCGTGCCTGGTCTGAGCAACCCCGCTGCCAGCAGGATCCTGAGGAGCCACCATCACCTGGCATCAGCCATTCTAAGCTCAGACACCATCCTGACCCCAAGGATGACACTGGGACAGACCCACCAGAGCTCTGAAATCAGCAGATTCGTGCCCTCAGTCCCCATAGGGAGTAGCTCAGGGAGTGAGGATGTTTCTCCTTTTTCCTGTTTCTTCCATGAGGAATGATTACTAATTTGTCCAAGTTACATTCCCCCTCTTTGCCTGTGTTCTCCTCATTCAGAGAATGTTGCTGTAAACTTTCCCTTCCCCTCCCTCAAGATAATTTCCTAATTTCCCAGCATGACAGCTCCTCCATGGAGGCACCAAATTACTTGCTTCCCCACACTGGCTCCCCTTTCTGGTCAAAATCTGCCATTTTCCCTGTCTCCCTCATCCTGCCCAGCACTACACTGGCCAGAGCAGCACACCTATTTCTAAATTTCAGGCTGTACCCTGCCCCTGCAACCCACCCCCTTTGCTGCAGTACCCTTCCAGAAAGAGCCCAAGTTTTGCCTGGTGGAAATGACTGTTATCTCCAGGACACTTTACACATTACTTCCACGCCATTTGGAGTTTTCCGCCCCAGTAGTTTCTGTTGCATCTCTCATTTCACTCCTCGGTCACGTGTATTAAAGGACTAAGGTCTCCTGTTCACTGGTGAATCCAGACAAGGGACAGGGGACACTTTCTTTCTCCCTAGGACGTCACTCGGGACCCTCTGGCGTCACAGAAAACAGCAGTGTTGCCAGCAGTGACAACAAAAACTCGCATGCAAATGACCTTCGGAGTGAATGATGTCCCAGGTCTGAGCACATACCTGGTGACACCTTCAAAGGGAAAAGCTATTTAAACTGGGAGTGGGGAGGCCCTGGCACAGGCTGCCCAGGAAAGCTGTGGCTAACCCACCCCTGGAAGTGTTCAAGGCCAGGCTAAACAAGGCTTGGAGCAACCTGGGATAGCGGAAATTGTCCTTGCCCATGACAGGGAGATGGGCTAAATGACCTTTAGATATCCCTTGAAAACCCAAACCGTTCTAGGATTCTGACATCTACAATGTTAGCTGTGCAAACCCCTTCAGCCTCAACTCCACGTTTTACTCAGTGCACTGCAATCTGTCTCGTCTAAATTCTTTTCTCTGGTCCTGGTGGAAAAAAAGCAGGGAGAAGATGACAGCTGGTGCCTGCTGTGCTTCCAAGCTCTTGTCTGAAGACACCACCAGCATCCCAAAGCCAGAAGGAAAGCCCAGGACAGGGCCTGCACTTCCCAGCCCATTTATGTTTTGCTTGCACGCAGAAATCAACAATAAAGACGATACAAACTGAGGATGTTTGAGGAAGTTTGGCAAGTGTTTCACCTGCTGCAGATTATCACCTGTGCAACAGAGACCCTCTTGCTACAGCAAACACCAGCCAAATCCCCACTTCCTATTTGTCCCACAGGCACTGGAGGTGAGAGATCACCAGCACTGGGGGTCCCAATGGGATGCCAGGATGGAAGGGAGATGGAAGGGCTTGATCTACCCAGGAAGGAGAACCAGCTTTTCTGTCCAACAGGGCTTAACGAACACAGCTTCAATAACTCGCTAAATTGCTTGCTCTCTTTCCAGGAAGTTTTAAAAACAAAAAACCCACCACGATAAATAAAGAAATAAATAAAATTTAAAAACTGCATCCAATTTGCTGAGGAGACGTTCAAGACACCTGCAAATTTTGCACACTCAAAGGTGGCGGAAGGAAGGGACAACTGGATTTGAGGGATAAGTTATTCACTGTAAACTATTTCTAAACTCCACATGGAAACATAAGGGTAAGGAGAGAAGGAAAACAATGACTGAAGGAAAAAAAAAAAAAAAAGAAACAGGGTCGGAAAGCAGCCAGCAAGGATTACAGAGCACTTTTACAATGTAGTAGGAACACCTTCCTTATCAGCTCTGTTATCGCCTCCACTGTAAAGACTCTTTATTTAAAGATGAGGAGGAAAAAAGTCCCAGAAGGTGTCTGGGAGTGTGCAAGGGACTGGCTAATGCAGCTGAGGGGGAGCTCAGCTCATGGCAGCTGCTTCGTATGCGCAGCATCAGGCCTCTAGCCATGGCAATAGAATTATACGAGCCCCTGAAGACTCTCGGGCAGGATGGCAGGGAAACTGATGTAATTACTGACATTATTACCCTTAAAGCAAAATAATAATTTTAATTACAGCAAGGGCTTTTGGGCCTTTCTCTGCTCCTCCCTGCCCCTGCTCACTGCCTAGCACGGTCTGGCTCCAGGCTGTGCGATGGGATGGGGCAGTGACACTCCCTCCTTCCTCGCCTCTTTCCCCGCCAAATACTTTTCTGCACAATTAAGAAAAAGACATCATAAAAGCCACGATTTCAGCTACACCCCCATATTAAGGATGGAAATGGTGCCCAGCAGCTTGTGAAGGCTCAGTCCCAAAGGCTGCTCCCCGAGCAGAAGGGACTGCTGCTGATGGCGAGTGCCCGCCTGTCTCTCAATTAAAATAAATTGGCAAATCAGGGCTAAGCTCAGGAGATAAAGACACCTGCAAGCCGCACTGTGGTCACCTCAACACTGCTGTGTGCAGACCAGAAACTTTCCTTTCCATTTTTAAACTCCTTTCCCACAGCCCCGCTTGCTTGACTTCAGGACGAGATGAGCACATTCCCAAGGCAGAGGGCTGTGGTTACAAATTAGAAAGCAGAGCTCCAATTCCTGTGTCCTTGTGAAATTACAGGTACTTCTCGTGTGGTGCAGCTGTGATTTCATGAATGACTAAGGTGCTGAATTGCAATGTCTGGCCAGGTGCCGAGCTTTTTGCTGGAAGATCATAGGATCATGGAATGGTTTGGCTTGGAAGGTACATTAAAGACCATCTAGTTCCAACTCCCTGCCACAGACACCTTCCACTAGACCAGGTTGCTCAGAGCCCCATCCAACCCTATCCCTGAACACTTCCAGGGATGGGGATGTGTAGCCTCATCATGTAACACATGTCACTCCATGAATCACTCAGTGTGTTATAAATATAACAGAAGGAATGAGGTGAGGGAGAGCACAAAAGGAAAGAAACCAATGGAAACCTCCTGAGGGAACATTCAGCAAAGAAACCAACAATTAGATGACCCTTCTGCCAGCATGTCAGAACTGCTGATGTCCCAAGGCCAAGAGAAGGCCACAGATGGCTTGAACTTGATCGGCAAGCTCAGGATGTTGGGGGCTTATAGGAGAAAACAGCTTTTCCCAAAGAGGTACTAGACTTGACGTTAGTTTACCTCATAGTACAATTTAGGTTGGAAAAGCCCTCTAGGATCGAGTCAAACCATTCCCCCAGCACTGCCAAGGCCACCATTAACCCATGTCCCCAGGTGCCACATCCTCTCCAGGGATGGTGACTCTACCACTGCCCCAGGAGTTAAAGGCAAATGGAAAATTGTGTGGAAGCTCCAGGAGTTTTCCTGCCTGGGACTGGGACAGAGTCCAGCAAGCACCCAGGGGGAACAGTCCACCCTGACATCCCCATCACACCAGGCACCACAAACAGGGGCTTGACTCCACTCCACGCGCTTGCTTCACCTAAAAGCATTGAACCGCAACAATCCAAGAACTCCAAGTTCCCTACGGATCCAGCCAAATGGAAAAAGATTAGATAAAGCAGATTGGACTTGCCAGAAACTGAGGCATGGCCACCACAGCCTGCCACAGGCTTGGCAATAGATCTCTCCTTGTTTAAAAGCCAAAACCCTGACACTCCCAGAAACATGGTGCCTTGGGGTTGGGTGAGGGGGGTAGAAAAGAGGCTGTGAGCAGGAGATGAAGTGCAAGGGATGCCTCCAAGAGAAGAACAAACCCTGAAGGTCAGAGTAGCAAGCACATGAGCAGCTAACTAATGTACTACAGCAGCACCACAGGGCACAGCCACGGGCACGCACGTCCTCGCACACTGGAACGCCATAAAAGTCTATTACAGCAAATCAAACAGCAGCCAGCATGACAGCCATTAGCCTGAAATGAATACACGGGAACTTAATGAGCTCTGTCGAGGCCAGCTTGGTGAATTAAGTTGCCAATTCTAGCAGGATTCCCCTTTTCTTTGCAGACTTGAGAGGGCCCGCCCCGCCTCGCTGCCTTTTGACAAGCAGAGCACGGGGCGCCCTTGCCCAGACGGGACGGACGATTACGCCGGAGCAATGTCCCTCTCCCGGCCCCCCGGCAGCTATTCCAGGGATGAGATTAGCACACAGCAAGCACAGAGGGTCAGTGCCACTCCAGCAGTCCCGGCCTGGGCGTTCGGAGCTGCTGTGATGCATCCTCTCCGTCCCTGCCCACACCACAGAGCGACTGCAACCCGCAGCCCGTGCCCAAATAAATTCCCATTCTCACACCAAGCGGACCACGTGAAACACCAGGATGGGTATTTAGAGGCAGTATTGTTTTTAAAGGTCAGTTTACTTCATGTACCATTTATTTATGCACACTCTTCTTTTGACTTTCCAAGTGCCACACAATAGCAGCGAGGTTTAAATAGCCTTTCGGTTGCTGCTCCATTAGCTACGACAACTGCAAATCGATACATCCATTTATCTCAAAATTAAAAAGAGAAAAACCCTCATTAGCTGCCAAATCTGCTCAGAGGCAGTCTATTGAAAACCACACGAGCCTCTTCTCTTTCTCCAAGCTTCAGCCCTCTTCATTCCTTATCCACAGGCCCTTCGATTTGGGCTGGGTGCTCTCTGAGGTGGATTTTGGTACCTGTGCCCTCGCTGCTCACCCTCAAGCTGTCTGGAGCACAGGGTGACCTGTCATCCCTCACCATGGCTGGTTCCCCAGCCTCAGCTGCTCTCCATGTGTCCCCCGCTACTTTTCCATGCCTCATCACCTCCAGCTTTGTGTAGTCATGGACAAGCAACAAGGAAGACTCATGGCTCAGCACAGGCCTCAAAGCCAAGCGCACATCTCCTCCTTGAGAGCTGTGCCACCACACACAGAAGAAGTTTATTGCTGACACTTCCCATGGCCTGCAGCCCTTGGAGGGTCCCCTTGAGGTGGTGGGACCCCATCCCCTGCTCTCACGGTGCCTGGCAAAGCAAGGCCCTCTCTCCCTGGCAAAAGAACAGGCGTGCCTCCAGGATGCTGGCGGAGCAAGGCGTTTGTGGCTCATTACCTCTGCTCGGTGCCCTTGGTTAAAGATCACGGGGAGAAACTGGAAGCTGGCAGGAGCTGCCTCGTAATTAGATTAGGCCAGCCTCCAGAAGAGCTCAGCTCCCAAGGCCAAGGGCTCGGGGGCTGCACGGGGGGAACACCGGCCTTGCTGTGCCCCAAACAGTCCTGGAAATCCTTCACAGCAGAACCACAGCTGACGTGCAGAGCAGTGTGATACGGCACAGAGGGGCTCTAAGGTTCAGCCTCTTCTTCTTTTGTGTATTGTTTTTGGTCCTGATGGACTGCCTGCAGTTCCCTTTCCTTGGCCAGCCCTAATTTTCTACATGTCAAGGCATGGAGTGATAGGACACAAGGGAATGGCCTTCAACTGCAAGAGAGGAGGTTTTAATTAGATATTGGGAAGGAATCGTTCCCTGTGACGGTGGGGAGGCCCTGGCACAGGTTGCCCAGAGAAGCTGCGGCTGACCCATCCCTGGAAGTGTCCAAGGCCAGGCTGGAGCAATCAGTGGAAGGCGTCCCTGCCTATGGCAGGACCTAAACTAGAGGAGCTTTAAAGTCCCTTACAATCCAAACCATTCCGTGACTCTAAGATTCCATGATTCCAAACTGGGACCTGGTTTGGGACCTGGGCTCAGGTTAATATTGGAAATGGGGAAAACTCAAGCTCTGCAATATTGGCTCTCAGGACAGAAGCCATCAGCAAGAGGAGAGGTGGCACAGATACTCCAGGTATATAAAAAACTGGTGCTTAACACAGCCCTGATTCCCAGGGGAGTCACAGACACCCACTTCCATCTCTTCACACGAAGGGCGGGTAACAGCAAAACCAGAGGTAAGTCTGAGGGCAGGGGAGAGGAGCCTGTGCTCCTGCCATCCTACTGCCATTCCTGTTGCTTTGCAGACCTCTGAAGGCAGAGCACGGCTGGGAGGAGCAGCAGCAAGGCACAGCAGCCACCTGCCAGCTCCAGAGGCCCCAGCAAAGGCAAGAGCAGGGAGCACCTGGTGCTGGTTTTGCCAAGTCCTTTCTCCACCCCTCGTGCTCTGAAGAGCAGCAGCAATGCCTCCGACCCAGTGTCACTCTCACGGGGAGGTTTCAGATGACTTGGTGCAAAGATGAGACTCCAGCTCCCGGCTCATACATCACAAGCAGCTCTAATGAAGAAACCTCATCCTTGCAGCAGAGGGACGGGGAGGGATCAAAGCCCAGCACGGCAGGGCAGCAGCAGCAGGAGGAATATTAAACACACGCTGGTAACACAATCGTTTGCACCTCTCAGTTACCAAAGCTGCTTCTCTTCAAACACACACAATGCACACGGGACCTCACCCATGCCCTGAGGAAGAGCCTGAGAAAAACTGCCCTGGCACTCTGGTGCAAAAAGAGATTTCCTCCACTGGAGGATGTCAAATGCTCTGCTAACCCCCTGTTGCAAATGGAATATCCTCACCTTCTCTGCTCAGCACCAGAAGCCACAGCTTTAAAGCCTAAATTCACATCAGACCTGTAAATTCCCAGCCAAGTCAGGCTGCAGGTGCACAAGCTGTCCCTGATGGATGAGTAGATGACACCTCCCTTGCAGTGGCCAGCACAGAGAGCAGCAGAAGGTTGTGGAAACTCTGTCCTTGGGGATATTCAACACTTGGCTGGATAAAGCCCTCAGCAATCTGACCTAACATGGAAATTCTCGCTGGATTAGTGGGAGCTTGAGCCAGATGATCTTCTGTGGCCCCTTCCCACCTATTTTATTCCAGGGACATTATGGGACGAGTCCTGCTATACAGCTTTTAAAGGAAATCACCAGCCAGGGCAGAAGCCTTTGGGCAGTACTCTGCCAGGATTCAGGCATTTGGAGGAATATTTGGCCCTGCCTCAGAGATCACCTCTGTCACAAGAGCTGTGCATCCCCCCAGATCCAAGGAAGAGAACAAGACGCAGATCCTCATTTACACTCATTTCCAAACTTTCCCATTCATCATGGGAAGGATGTCACTGAAGCACCACATCTCCTCTTCCACCTCCCTCCCTCATCACCCAAAACACTTCACTTCTGCCCATTTTTGGGCAGTAAATTCCAGAAGTTTCACCCTCCCGCGACCTCATGAGGGTCCAGGGCAAGAGGACAGCCCTGTACATTGGTGACCAGCTCCATGGAGGCAGCCAGAGAGCAGGAGTAGCCACTCCTGAGGGCAGAGCCAGAGGTCAGGCAGAGCTGATCCCTACCTCTGGGATGCGGACGCTGTAGGGCTGGTTGTGGAACTGCGGGGCGTTGTCATTCACGTCTCCCACCTGGATGTTGACTGTGCCTTTGATCACCTGTGGAGCCAAGGACAACAACAAGGTGTCAGCTTTAGGCATGGATTTAGAGGCTAAAGCCAGCTTGTGGCTGTGTTTTTGGGCTTTGGGCCCAGGGTGACCCCCCTCTCTCCCCTGGTGCAGAAGGGCCCGCGGTGACCTGCACCCTCTGCTCCCCTCCGCCCGTGCCGCAGACCATGAAATGAGAAGTCACACTCACCCCTTGGCTGTCACTGACAGAAAATTCAACCGTGAATTCTGACTTAGTCTGAAAGGGAAAGAGAAGAAAAAAACCCCTATAATTAAAGATACTGTGTCTTTTATCTGCAGATGGCAGGCTGGGGACTTTTAGCCAATGTTATTACACGCAAAATGCTTTCAGGACCTTCCAGAAGAGGAGAGGTGCTGGAGTGCCATTACCTGCACTGGGCAGAAAACCCCAGGGAATCTGAATGCCAGAGGGGCTCCCGTGTATTCCACAGGCACGGGAGATGCCCTGCCCTGGGTCAGGAGGATGCAGGGCTAAGGAACTGACTCCCTGATTGGCAGCTGGGCACTGAAAACACGGGAAGATTTACAACTCGTGACGATGCAACACAGTCTCAATGAGGACCTCTAAATCCTGCTGCTGCTTTCCCAACTTACCTGTCACACAGCTGGGAATCCTGGGACAAGCCTATATAGTGAGAACTGGCTGAACTTCCATGAAAATATCCACACAGTTCTCTCTGCTCCTTACTGCTTTAACTAAATTAACAGCTTGCAATAGGGATCTATTCAAGTTATTGATGCTGAGGTGAGCAACAAGTGGGAAAGAGCAAATTTTTGGGGGATCAGGGCAGGGGGATATTGCTAGTGGAGGCAGACCTTCTCTTCCTGACCCTTTTCTTCCCAGCAGCAATTGTTTTGCTCCTATTTTACCAAAGAATCGTGTAAAGATGGACAGCAGGACTCAGGCCACCACATCTATCTGGTACCTGCCCACCACCTGGTGCTTTTTGTTCCCTGCCAGTCCTAGCAATCCCTTCCCACCTCTGGTGTCCTTGTCCTGCCTGAGCTGCTGGAGCACAGCAACTCAATGTTTCCAAAGCATCACGCAGGAAAAGCTGGAAAAGCCAGCTTGAAATGGCTCCCCGTGCTGCAGCTCTGGTTGATTTATTCCTAATGAGATCAGCTCAGGGACAGGCAGCAGCCAGCAGCGCCCAGAGCAGGAGCTCTGCTTGCACCAGAGTCAAAGTTCATCTTGGAGAAGGGTTTGGGGAACAGCTCCCCACAGTGTGTACCCCCTCCTACTCCCACATTTCCATCCAAACAGCCGGGAAGTACAACCAGGGAAAGCCCTTTCCAACTGCTGCCTCGGGGCAATGGTTGTAGGCAGAAGGAAGAGCTGAAATCCCGCAAGAGGGGAGATACTCTGCTCCCTGTGCCATCCCACTCTGCTGCATCAGTGCCTTTCAGCCCTCTTTTCCCCCTACTCGTCCACGAGGGACAACGCAATAGGGAAGAAAGGAAAAACAGCAGATAAGAAGCAACCTGTTGAGCATTTAAATTTTAAAAACTCAATAAAATAATCAGAGAAAGCTTCCACATACCAACTGCTGTCTCTAAAATTATTTTAACACAATTCTTTAGCCTCAGGGTCTGCCATTTTTTTAAAAAAACGCTTTCCTTCTAATCTTCATAGGAGTAAAAAAAGAAAAAATCTTTTAAAATTCATTTTGCCTCTATACATTTGCTCCTTCCTCTTCTTCTCTATTTCATATTTTCCTGCATCATTTACCTTACTATGACTCCTTCTCCCTTCTGTCTCCTCCACTGTACAAGAATTCACCTCTTCCTTTTCCCTTCCCACCACTTCTCCTTAGCGCCTTTCTCTCCCCTGGCTTTTTGACCACGTGCATCCAGGCCAGTGTTCTCTGCTCCCAACCCTCTGCCCATCTCCATCCCTTCCCTCTGACCGCTTCCTCCACCATAAATTGTCATTTACGCTCTCTCGCATCCTTTGCACATTTCCCACATCCATTCCCAGCACTGGTCTGCCTTCACTGCCTCCCATGTACGGCCACTTGGAGCCCCTGGGATCAGCTGAGCCCATCCACACGTCCAAGGTCTGCCCAGCTCCTTCCCTTCCCACCCTCCCCACCACGAGACACCTAAAATCTATTGATTGCCTTCCTGGGCTTAAGGCTGGCATGGGAGGTATCGGGAAGCAGGAGGCTTTTGGATGAGGGAAGATTTATGACTCACGCCAGCAGCTGTTGGCACTGGGAGGCGGAAAGGAGAGGGGTGAAGAAAAGCACTTTATTTTCCCAAAGTCTCGCTCTTAACACTGTGAAATTGGGTTTGGCCTTCCCCCCAGCCCCAGCCTGAGCAGCATCCACCACCCTGCTCCTCTGCATCCCAATGCCTGGCTGGCTCTGGCAGGGAACGCCAGTGCCGGAGGTGTGTTAATGGGTTTGATCTTCCCAACGCTGCTGCTGGCCAAGGCACAGCTAAAGACAGGCAGCAGAAGCACAGGGGAAATTAAGCACCTTGCCCAAATCAATTGCGTTTTCCCAGTCTTCCCGCTCTCCCTTCCTCCTTGCTCCAGCAAGGGCCAAGGTTTTAGCGAAGCAGGCACCTGGATGGGATTCCAGCCTTGCACACCAAAGCTGCCATTGAAAATAGGAGTGGTGAAACAGCTTTGAGGCAAGAATTTTGCCAAATTTAGCATCCAGCAGCCTGAATCCACAAGAGGATGAAAAGTCTTGATGAAATTGAATAAGCAAGGATACCTCACATCTCTTGACACGCTGTTCTAAATAGTAAAGGATTTAATTGGCATAGAGATTTAAAGAGGAAGCCTGTATATTTCCCTGACTGTGTGAGCAGCCCAGCTCCCTGGTAGATCATCTCCCCTTACTAATTCCTTTACTTCCAGACCCCCAGATGTTATTCCAGCATCCAGGAAAACCAACAAGTCAGACCAAACCAGAGTATGCTGTTCATTGCCCATGTCCCCACTGAACCTGAGACAGTGACAGGGTGTCCAGGGAATGTGGACACACCCAGATTCCCAACCCCACCAGGGAGCAACCCGCATCTCAGCTGTCACAGAGGATGGAGAGCCACCATTTATCTGGGCAGGGGTGGCTTTTGCCCAGCTTTACCTCTCTGTCCAGGGGCTGCCTGAGCCACACGACGCCGGTGACGCTCTCCACGGCAAAGAAGCGACTGGCCTCCTCCCCGACCACCCCGAAGACCAGCGGGTCATTGTCCAGGTCCCGGGCCAGCAGCTGAGTCACTGAGGAACCTGGGAGACACAGAGAGGAGAGAAATCCTGAGCAAAACGAGGCAGAGAAGAAGAAATCCTGAAAACATCCAGCTGGTCAGAGAGCAGAGGTCTGTGGAAGAGCTGGAATCATGCCCACGGTGCTCCAGTGCCTCAAGGGGAGTCAGGCTGTGCATGGTCTGACTGTTCTGTCTGGCAGAGGTGGTCTGAACCACAGCTCCTCTCCTTCCTTGCTTTTATCAAAAGGGAAAGTCAGCCTGGTTCAGCCCTGGCACCAGAGACGGAGGATCCCATGCCTCCCCTGGGTAAGGGCTGACTAGCCTCCCTCACACTCTTCCTGCCAAGGGGCACCAGCAGCAGCTACAACAACAAAGGCAGGGGACAGCCACCGCCCCTGGAGCCTCACCTCAGCCCCACATGAACCTCCTCAGATCATTCTGGGCCCCTGCACGACCCCTGTGTGCACTCTCACAGCCTGCCATGGCTGCCTGGCCACGGCTGCCTGCCCACTGTCCCACCCAGCCACTCTCCCTGCAGGATCGCAGAGAAAACAGGAGGAAAAAAGCTGCTGGATGGAGATAAGGATGGGAGTGTCCCTAGGCTGCCTGGCCTCCAGGATGAGAGGATAAGGATGAGATTTCTCCTTGGCCATGTGGATTTGAGGAAGGGGGGGACAGTCTGCGTGAGCTACCTTTGGCAGCACCAGAGCACTCCATGGCCCCAGATCTTCTGGCCAAGGAGATGCCAAAGATGCCCAAATTTCATCCCTCTGGGAAGGTGAGGGAAGCTCCAGCAGACCAGAGGGCAAGAGCAGCAGGAGAGTTTGGAGAGCAGAGCGAGGCAGGCGATCCCCAATCGATTGGTGCAACATCAATCATGGCAGAAATAATGGAAAATGCCGATATGAGATTCCATTAATAAAGAATTAAATGATAGGAACGTAATAAGTGCCAGTCAACACGATTTTATGGAAAATAGAACTTGTCAAACAAACCTGATTTTATTCTTTGATGAGATTACAACTTTGGCAGATAAAGAAGAAATAATAGACTTCGGTAAGGCATTTGTCTTCATCCTGCGTGACTTTGTGATTAAAAATTTAGTGCCCTAGGACATTGGTAAAGCACATTTTGAGGGAGGACCCAGCTGGCCTGGCAGGTCCCAAGGCCACCAGCCTCACTGGGGACAGAACAGTGCCCTGTCAAATTGCTGTTGGTACAAGCTTGGGTGACGGCATGGCATATAACAGGGAGGACCCAGCAGCCAGGTGAATCTCTTGGTAATTTGGGGTTTTTGGGAAAAAAATTATTTTTCGACCTTGCTCCAAACACCCTCAAAAGGCTGGAGGGCCACAGCTGCAGAGGAGAACATCCCAAAGCCAGCCCTGCTGGCAGGAATGGGGGTCCAAGCATGCAAGAAGGCATTCCACACCCTGCCTGGAGAACCACAGGGCTCTTGGGGAAGTCAGGAGCAGCTTTTAGGCTAAAAAAGCTGCTTCTGCCACGGCTGCAAATCTACAAGCTGCTTGCCTGGCTGCATCACCTTCAGGACTCAATGCAAGAGGAAGCCAAAAAATTTCAAGAGCTAGCAAAAATGTTTTTCCTTTAAAATAAAAGGCTTTAAAAGCTTGAGCTGCCTTATCTATGACTAAGAAGAGTGAGATGACTCAGGCCATCTCGAGCACATCCACAGAGAGGACAAAATGTGATACTGAGCAATGAGCACGAAAGCACGGCAAGACTCAGTGCCCAAACCTGGACAAATTCCTGTTTGGAGGAGGAATAGCAGTTGTTTTAAAAGGAGCAGCTAGCATTAACCACTGGGAAAAAAGCCCATTCCTTCCACCAACAGGTGCAAGTGAGTGAGTGATGGGTCACAACTAAAGGCATTTTGGATAAAGACAAAAACAAGTGGCTTTATCCCAGCCCCTGATCAGAGTGTTCATCTGCAATGTTCTCACCTCTTCAGTGCAGCCAATCCCATGAATACAAAGTCCCTGCACTTTCTCAAGCCTTGTAGCCCTGATATAAACCAAGGTAGCAGCTCGGTTTTATGCTGGAGGATGCTCAAAGCCATCCTTAGCAAAGGTGCCCTTGCCCCAAGGACAAAAGAAGACACTCAGTCTCCATGGCAGGGAAAGCCAGTAACCAGGACAAAATAAATCTAGGATCATGCCTCTTTATTCTGCCAGGTAGATAGGAGAACAGGCTTCTACCCTTTACCTCCTGTTCAAAAAACCCAAATCAATAGGTCATCATTTCCCTCCAGAATGGCAAATACTTCAAACTCCAAAAAGTCTTGGTTGCATCTTTGGAAGGGGAAGGATCTTAAAATTCCTGCTGAGTAGGAAAACCATGTGCCACCCAGTTTTAAATGTATTTGTGGTTTGTGTGTTGCAAACCCAGTTGTACCAATAAATAAATAACTAAATCAACAAGCATTTAGCATTTAACTATTCTCTCTTTGCACTGCAACTACCTCCAACTGTCAGGGAATTGAGTTCCTAAATTCAGGACAGCCTGGAGAAGGAGGCAAGGCATTTCTGGGCAGAGCACATCATCACATCTCCATGCCTTGCTCCTGTCAGTCTTTGGAGTAGGATCCATGGAAAACAGCACTCTGAGCTCGACCACCCTCTGCTCCCAAGGGAGCAAAACCAAGGACAGATTACTCAACTTCTCTGTGCTTGGATTTGTTAGAAACAAGAAACTACATTAGAGCTTAGCCAGGGACAGCTCAGAAGCAGTGTGAGCAGAGAAAAATTCCATCTCCAATAAACCCTCGTAAATGAGGCACCAAAACCTAAGAGCTCTGTCACCCTTTCCCTTGTCTCCCAGCCAGGTAGTAATCACCATCCTACTTTCAGAGCAACTCGTTCAGAAAAAAAAGGAGTATTACGAATGTGTAAAACATGGATCAAAAATAACATTATTAACAAATATAACAAATTAAATAGAAGAGAATAAGAAACACAGGCCTGAAATGAGAAACGAGACTCCAAGATTGCTTTGCTCCAAGTTTTTTCCAAGTTTTACCCCAAGGGAAGGAGAAGTTTGGGAGCGTGGTATTAAAGCTCCACCACTTTCACCACCACGAAAAGTCTGTTCAAGTTACCTTCCACCGATTCCTTTAGCAGCGATTTATTGCATTTATTGATTTTTATCCTACTTTTTCCCCCACCATCAGGAAGCAGAGGGTCCTGCCTGGACAGGGCACGCAGAGCCAGAGCTGCAGCACATCTCTCAAGGCTCTCACAAAGAAAAACACCTTCCATCTCTCCCCAGGGTCGTGCTGGAGATGCTGCTCGAGCCTCCTCGAGCCCAAGCACCGACCTGGCTCCAGCAAGGGCCGAGGAAACAGGGACAAATTATCTTTCTGCAGTACAAAGTTATAGGCTCCATTTGTTTCCTCTCAGGAATCAGACAGGGCAGTTAAGTGTCTTGATTCCACCAGATAATCAGAATTTATCTTGTCTCCCTTTGTCTCCTTTCTCTCAATCACAGCTACTTCTCCCTCTTTCTCACACATACACAGATTTTCCTCCTTCCCAAGTGTTGAACTTTGATTGACCTCAGGAGCTTTTTTCTTTAGCTGTTGTTTCCTTCCTAACCAGATTCTATTATATATTTTTTTTTTAGGTTTGGCTGTTTTAGGGGGGTACTTTTGCATCCCACTGAGAAACCCTTGTCTCAGCACCTCACTTGCAGCTGTAAACCTCTGCATTGCTCCTGCCCTTCCACTTTGCCAAGGAGGAAAGAGGGAAAAGGGGTTGCACCCCACTGATTCATCTCCACTGGTTTTTCTTTCAAGAGGAGGATGAAAAGGGAGAAAAAACAGACTCAGTCTCTGGAAGGATCCTAGAGCTCCTAGAAGGTTTTGGAAAGTGCAGAGCCCCAGGGCCAGGGAAAGAACCAGATGCTGACCCAGACCAGCAGGAATAGGCCAGGGTGGGATGGAGGGCACAGAAGGGGCCGGTCTCCAATTAATTGCCTAATAAGCTTCCCTTTTAAGAGGTCTGATTCTTCCCATGTGGGGTTAATAGGAATTTCTGTGGTGGCTTTCGGGCTCAAGACTTGAGGCATCAGCTACACTTTAATATAAAAAGCATTTTAATCCTGGTTTTAACAACCAGTGCCAGTTTCTCCTTGAATTGCCACCCTCACCCCTCCTGAGCTCTGGGTCATGTGTGGGCACAGTCACCACGTTTTGGCTTCTCCATCAAGGTCACAAGCTGGCACAGGGAACCAACCCCTCAGCTGTTCCTCAGCTCTTCAAATCAGCAGAAAATTAGTTTAAAATAATTTTAGTCCCCCCACCTTACACAAAGGCCACACTTCACTTCTGACAGTCAAACTTCCAGTAGCTGCCACCATATTTCCTTGGCTCCCTTTCTTTCCTGTGAGGGAGATGGGACAACCCAGGCCCATTCCCTCCTCCCAGCAGCCCTGCTTTCCTGCCCCAGTCACCCTAGTACAGGCCTCCCCAGTTAGCCCAGTTCGGCACAGCAGGCTGGCCCCTGAAGCGCTCAGAGGGATTTGATGGATTTGATCTTGAAATTCCAGCCCTGTTCTTCTCATTTGTCACCTGCTCTTTTTTCTTTGCCTCTGATTCATTTTCCCTTTCACCTCTCAGAAAAAAAAGAAAAAAAAAAAAAAAGGAATGGAAAGCCCTTCTCTAGATGCTTTCCCAAAGATCTTGAAAAGAAAAGATGGAATGCCAATATTTCTGTGCTGCTCAGCAATCTCTGAGCAATGAGAGGGAAAGAAAAGGATGGTGACTCCCTGGCCAAGGAAGTAAAGTAAAATCTAGTTTCAAGCAGGAGGTCACAGGAAGTGGGAGCTGCTCCCATGTTCAGAATGAGGCTTCATCAATTTCTTGGAGGGGACAAATCCAGAGCTGGGGACAGAGTTGCACAGAAAACCCCTGCTATGGAGGGGACAACCAAAGCACAGCAGGGCTCAGGACATCTCTTGCAGGCACCAGGGCCTCTCCACCTCCAACCCCACCTTCCCTGGGTGAACCAGAATAGCAAATCTCCTGCCACACAACCCCGCTAACGCCTTGCCAACCTCACCCAGCTATGCTCAGGGGCACCTGAAGGCACAGTACAGCTCCACGGGTGAGCCCCTCATCCCCCTCATCCCAAAGGAGGTGTCTGGGAGCTCATTCCATAAGCACAACCTCCACAGACACTCCCTGACTTCCTTCTCAGAATGGGCTCAACCACTTGAGCCATAACTTTCCAGAAGGACCTGGCCAGGGAAGTTTCCACTCCTAAAATTCAACCAAGCTCAGCGTTATGCGTTTCTCTTTGCAGGTGCTGATGGGAAGCATCAGCTCCTCCACCAAGGCTGCCTCTACTCCAACTAGTGCACTGCAGGGTGACACCAGCACCTTTTTAAAAAGGTTCTCATAACAAATAAACGAGAAAAGAACCATTTCTGCCATCACAGAAAGAATTTTTTTCCACCAATGGTACGAGGAAAAAGCCTTGGACCAGCTGGTCCAGGAACCACAAGCTGCTGTCATGTATGGGAGGGAAAGGAGCCAAACACAGAGGTGACAGGAAAGAGGGAAAACAAATCTGTGCAGTCAAAACCATTTCTGAGGGAGTTTGTCAAGCTGGGAAGCGAAAGGCACAGCAGAAGAGTTTTTCCTGGTTCCTCAGATGCTCTGAGACAGAGCCTGTAATTTCTCTGCTGCGTTTAGTTATTTAAGTGGGGAGTCAGTGTGGAGGCAGAATCCATAAGCAGAGCTGACAGCCAGTGGGTAAACCTCAGAGAGAGGCAGTGCCTGCCTTCCACCCCCCAGCTCACACAGAGGTGTGTAAAAGGGTGTTTAAAGCTGTTTAAAAGGGCTTTTAAAGCTGTTTAAGACAGAGAGAAGGGCAGCAAAGAAGAGCTAAGCATTCCCATTGACAGAGGGCTTCTTTGGTTTGCTCAGAAACATCACTTTGGCTAACTTTACAACACGAATAAGGGGAGGAAAAATACAAAGATATCAATGGCATGTTGAAATCTCTTAACAGTATCATTAAAATAAACAGACCTCCTGAGACTCTCCCGGCAGATGCTGCGCATGCAGTCCCTGGCTGCTGGCATACATCCAAGCAGAGAAGTGGCATCCTCCCCATTAAAGCCAACATCTACACTGACACGGGTAAGACAGAGTAATTGTCCTCCAGCAGCCTTTAGCAGGTCTGGAAGCAGCACAGGTATAACACAAGCTCTCCAAACCCACTTTTAAACACATGGCCTAGTGCTGGTGCTGTGTCTCTGCAGTGCATGGAAAACTGAGGAAGTCGGGGCCGTTCAGCCTGGAGAAGAGAAGCTTCAAGAAGACTTTAGAGTCCCTTCCAGGGCCTGAAGAGGCTCCAAGAGAGTGACTTTGGACAAGGGCATGGAGGGACAGGACAGGGAGGAATGGCTTCACACGGACAGAGAGTGATTTAGATGGGATATTGGGAAAGAATTGTTCCCCGTGAGGGTGGGAAGGCCCTGGCACAGGGTGGCCAGAGGAGCTGTGGCTTCCCTGTCCCTGGAGTGTCCAAGGCCAGGTTAGATGGGGCTTGGAGCAGCCTGGGATAGTGGAAGGTGTCCCTGCCCATGGCAGGGGGTTGGAACTGGATGATCTTTAAGGTCCCTTCCAACCCAAGCCATCCCAGGATTTCATGGATGGAGATGACATCCTCTGCTCACTCATTGGCACCTCCTTGGGCTGGAGATGGGTTTATTAACCAAAACTCTCCAGCCAGGCTGGGGTGCTGCTGCCAAAATCACCAATGCACTTTAGTTTTGCTATGCTATCTCCAAACCTGCCAGGAAAAAAGGGAGTAAAGAATGCTCATCCCTGGGCAATCCCCTGAAGAGAAATGCTCCAGGTACTTTCTCCCTGACTGCTCCAGCTGGGATCCAGCAATTCCTGCTTTCCCTTCACTGCAAAACCCACAGGTCTTCCCTGGGACCATAGAGAACAGGGAGAATTTTAAAAAACTGAAAGGGCTTTTGTTTCCTTTCGTCCAGGAAGGAACAGGCTGCTGCAGCTTGAAAGAGGGAGGTAAATAAAATCGTATCAAATAAAACACCCAGGAGATAGAATAAGAAAAGAAACACGTGTAAAAGGAGGGGTTTGAGTCTGTCAAGATATTTCCGGTGAAAAAAGGGTTCCAACACTTAAAAAAAACACCCTTAAAAATAATTTCCTCTTCAAACTGCCTGGGTGCCTCATAATTACCAAGAATGATCACAGACCCATTCATTTGATCCTAAAATTAATACATCATGTTCGGAACAATATAGCATTAATTTATCACAAGATTTATGAAACTTGTACTTTTTTTCTAATGAGTTTTATGCAAATTCTGTTCCATCCATTGTTTGCACCCCTAAAAAAAAAAGCTCCCTCGCAGGAGCTGCTCTGTCAAAAAGTGTCATTATTTTTATTGGTATCTGTCCTTCTCTCCTCATCCCCACAAAAGGAGGGGGAAGGAGAGCAGCTGGCTGCAGCCTGGATGTGATCCTGTTCCCAAGGCACAAGCCACGAGCTCTGCAGGTGAACCAACCATCCAAGGCACTGATTTTAAAGGAAATTAACTGGTGGTTCACTCATACCTTTGTCTGAGAAGGGTCAGAGAACAAGAAGAGCAGCAGGGAACTGGGAAATTCAAGTATTTAGACTTCCCAGAGTGGAAAGTCTGTGTTTGGTTAACTGGGAGAATAAATACAAAAGGTGGGAAGGAGGGAAGCATTAGCACTGAGCATCATGGGGTCATAAAGGGGGAAATCCCAAGAGATTAATTTAATTTTTATGGCAGAGCTGTAAACATACAACATGTCTCATCAACTCAGGAAAGCACTCGGTCCAGCACCTTACAAATCCCGAATTTTCCCGAAGACCAGGGCAATCCTTAGGAGCACAGCCAAGACAGTACAAAACAGGCAGGACCGTTTCCAGTTTAAGCATGACAGGAATATGTATTTCATTCCTGAGCATTGCCAGCTGGAAATCAGACTGTGATCCTCATCAATACCCACACACCTCCCAGGAGGCTGGGGAAAGGGAATTCTGGAAAAACCCTAAATATCAGGTGCAGCCTCACTTCTCGGAGCTGCCTTCGTATGACTACTAGCAACTACTTGTGAGCCACGTAGAGAGGTGGGAAGAGGCAGGATGAACTGGAAGACCAAAGGAAAACATAAATCTGGGGTTAGCAGAAACATCCCAGCATCGTCTGGGGGCTTTTAAAACTGGCCTGGAAAAGCTGCTAGCAAACAAATCCTGGCATAGCCCCGGCAGCACTGGCTGCATGAGACCCAAGCTCCAATTTTGGCAGCTCTGGGAGAGGAGGGTGCTCCCCACCTCTGAGGCAAAATCCCTTCCCTCTGCAGGGCCAAAGACTTCCACGAACACTGCTCCACATCCGTGCCCATCTCCAAACAGTAACACTTGGTACACCCTCCCCATTGGATCCTCCAGGAAAGCCTGGCTAATGCAGCCTTGATTAACACATCTGGCACAAAGTCTGAACCTTAAATCCACAGAATATCCTTTTCTAATTAACTTTTGAAATCAGAAACACCCCAGAAAGAACAAGGAGCATCTCCTTTGTTCCCTCCTGCCTTCTGCCCACTCCCTCCAAAATGTTCATTTTTTAACTAACTTAGATAAAAGGGAACCCTGTCACAGGTCTCAGCTTGGGAAAACAAGGGCACACACCCACTGCCATCTCCCCCTCAGTACAGACAGCAGGAGGGCAGAGACCAGAAGATGCAGCTGACCCACAAACCTCAAGCTCAGCACTTCTCTTTGGCTTTATCTCACTTTCTAGAAAAAACACCAGGGCAAACAGGAGAAGAGCAGAACCCCAGAAATCTATTTCATGAGGTGCTTTGCCACTTGGTGTAAGTAAATGATTTATGAGTAAGGTGACACGTGCGGTATTTTGCATTTTAGCCAGGCAAGGTAACATAGCTTCGTGTTAATTAGAAAAGAGAAGCTGTTCTGCAATTAATATGAGGTCGAAGATAAAGCTCGTTAGGTTGCAATGTCCAGGGAACAGGTCTCCCAGGACACCTCTGGGGTGTCAGACACCCCCAGAACCATAAAGCCGGGACATTAGCAATGCTAATGGAGAAGTCATAGGATGCTGCACATTCCTTGGGACTTCTAAAGGCCTCCTAATCCAAACCTTCTGCCATGGGCAGGGACATCTTTGTCTTGGGTTATGTAACCAAAAAAAAAAAGTGTATTCTATTTCATCTGTTGAAAGCAGTTGAGATGTTTTTTTATTTATCTCTTGTAACTCCAGGAGGAGGGGAGTGGATGCCTGATGATAATGGCCCAGCCGTTAAGACCAGGTGGGGCAGGGTTTCTTATCTCTTTCACCACCTGTCCATCCTCCAGGGGATATCTGCTGATAATGGGCCATGGAGGCTCACCAATGACATCACACATTGCATCATTTGGTGATATCTGCTGATAATGGGCCATGAAAGCTCACCAATGACATCACACATAACATCATCAGGGGTATCTGCTGATAATGGGCCATGAAGGCTCACCAATGACATCACACATTACATCACCCATTGTGAGATGCTCCACCCACTGCAGGGGGAGCCAGGCATTCCTACCTGGATAAAAACTGAGACTCAGGAACACCAGGGATCCACATCCAGGGATCTGGAATTCCACTGGGCTACAGGAGGAAGACCGGACCTATCTTGCCACCACTGGACTTTCTACAGGATCATCTCCACTCCACAGCACCACATGTGTTACTCCAGGAGGATTTATTTGGACTTCCAACACCCTGACCAACAGGGTGTCAGGTCGTATCCCTGACCCTGTCAGGGTTTTACCAGGACTTTTGTTTGCTTGCTTGCTTGCTTGGGTTTTTTTGTACTACTATATTTGTATTCTTTTTTTTTATATATATTCCTAGTAAAGAACTGTTACTCTTATTCCCATATCTTTGCCTGAAAGCCCCTAATTGCAAAATTATAATTTTGAGGGAAGGGGATTTACATTCTCCATTCCAAGAGAAGCTCTAGTTTTCCCTGGCAGACAATTGTCTTTCAAAACCAAGACACTGACCTAGGGATAAAGCACTAAAACAAGATGCCCTGCCAAACTCACTGTAAAAAAATCCTTGCCTACACTTAATCTAGATCAATCCTCTTTCAGCTTAAAGCTATTACCCCTTTTCCAACTGCAACAGGCCCCGCTGAAAGTCCCGCTGCTGAACTGCCTCCTCCACCAGCCGCCCTGTCAAGCTGAGGAGCTGATCAATATGAATGGGGGAAAGAGAGGGAAAAAAGCCAACAACAAAACAAACCCGTCAGCAAATTACACTTGCGAAAGTGAATGGAATTCATTCACGTCTTGTTTGGAATCTCATCTGTGCCTCACAAAAGCTGAAACATCCCCGAGGCTCTCAGGCTCACAGGGAATACAAACCCTTTTCGTGCTGCAGCTTTTGCCCAGCTGCTCTGCTCTCTGAATGGTTCGGGGGAACAAAAATACAGCCATCCTCAGCCCAAATACCACAGGGTGTTTTGCTCCAAAGCGGGATGTGGTGCGAGCATCCAAGTCCCAAAGCCGTAGGAAATGGTGCCAGCGGTCAGGTTTTGTCTGCAGATCTCAGCTCCATGGGTAAACCGGCCTTGGACTGTCACCGTAACTCTCTGAGGTTTCACAACATGCGCTGGGTGATGAATTCTGCCTCGTTATAATGAAGATGCAGTGAAATCCCTTCCTGATTTATCTCTCCAGAGGTGAGTTAGTACCTCCTGATCTCCAAGATATGGCTGCAGTAAAAGCAGGACTTGAGCAACGGGGAAGGAATTAGAAAGCCAAGGCAGCCAGTTTTGGAAAGGTTACATTTCCTGCTCCTCTTCCTCCCTGGAGCATAGAGTTGAGGCAGGATTTGAGTTGCAAGGGACCTTAAAGACTGATTTGTTCCAACCTCCCTGCCATGGCCAGGGACACCTTCCACTATCCCAGATTGCTCCAAGCCCCACCCAACCTGGCCTTGGACACTTCCAGGGATGGGGCAGCCACAACAAAAGCAACAAAACCTTTGAGAGAACCAAGAGAAACAACCAGGGGCTTGGCCGTCTCTCCTCAAAAAGGTGACAGCCCGAGAAACACATGCAGCCCATCAACCCAGCTCCTCCGGGCACAACCCAGCTCCTCATGGCTGGCCACGACTGTCACAACAACTCGGACAGAGCATTTCCTCCCTCTCTGTCCCTCTGAAATGCCAGAGGGGAGGTGGGGGAAGACTTGGCAGGTGGTGCCTGGGCGTGTAAGGCAGGAGCTTATCTGGGCCCCGCAGTAAATTGCTTGTTGATGAATGAGGCTATTTAGGAGCCGCTGGTGCCAGCGCCACCGTTATTAATGACGCCGACACGCAGAGACATTTCAGAGCGGCCCCACGTCCCATTGTCCCCTCGCCTGTGAGTAATGGGGCACCTCAGCCACAGGACTTCACAACCAGCTAGCCTGTTGAACAACAGCAAAAAAAAAAGGCCCAGGGAAATGGATGGAGAGCTCTGGACTGATGGCTCCAGTGCGCTGATAAAGCTGAGCTCCTCCGCGAAAAGTTGGGCAAAGCTCCGGTCTTTGAATGGAATTAAAATGAACCCAAGGCTCTTCCACTCATCCCTGTGAGCTCCCACCAGCCACACACAGCGCCTTGTTCTCCCAATCCATGGCCCTGTGCGGCAAACCCACCCCAAAACCAGGGAAGGGCCAAACCACAACAGCCTCAACTGCAAGTGGCAGCGGTCCAGCTGTACTTGCAACACGTGGCACACCCCGGAGCACAGCCAGGGTGATATCTGCTGCAGCCTGGGAGGCTTTCACAGGGCCATTGTCTCACTCTGAACGTCACAGATGTCTAAACATGGCCAAGAGGACAATGAGCGGGAAATAAAGAGGCTGTTTATTGCAAGAGGAAACCTTGGAACAGAGCTCCACAGTGGCTGGTGGGAGAGCAAGGCAGGGCGTGCAAGCACACAGCTGTAAACTTGTTTCTGAGTTAATATACCCACGAGTGTTTTTCTTTTCCTATGAAAGTACACTCTTCTGCAAACAAACATCTGGAGAGCTCTGCTACAGCTGGACCATTATCCCCAGTGACTGGAGCATTCAATTAATTTAGCCTTTCTCATTTGCGAGTTGTCTGCAAATAGACTCGAGTTTGCAGGGATTTATTTGTTATTTGAATATATCCAGTGAATGGTTTATTAAAAACGTATTTCAGGCTAAGGATTTCTCACTAATTGCTCCTACAACTGTCGCTCTGAGTGCTGGCAACTGGCAGCTCACCCCACATAAATGGTCACTGTGGTCAGGTGGGAATGCCTTGGCATGTTGATGGAATGTAATCTACCTCAGGAAAGTGCTTTCCAAGGGTTTGTGGAGGCACCTGCACAAAAATGTATCCTCATGCAAACACACAGCATCCAGCCTGCCTCAGCTTCCCAAAAAAGCACAGAACAGCCTGTCCAGGGTTGTAACAGAGATGGACAAAGACACTTGTTTCTTCATGTAGAATAGTTGAATCTTTATTGTACAGAGTTTATTTGGTATTAGAAGGTACTGTGTTTGAATTTAACAGGTTAGCAAATTATTCAAACTCAGTTTATTGGCTGGTAATGGTCAGTGTGCATGTTTGTTAAACTTCTTTCTTTTGAGATAGGTTTACATTTTTTTTCACAGATTCTCACGGGATAGACTTTTTATTTTTATAGATGCAAACTGTTTTCTCAGAAGAAGAGATTGTTATGCAAACTGATTTTTGTTCTTATGATTCTTTTCTCATGGGAACTTCTCAGGCTAGGTGCTAGCTTAGCTGAAATAGCAAGGTCTGATTTTATAAGGCCTTTGTTTCATAAGGTTTTATTTATATGTCACAGTGCAGAAGCTGTCACAAAGAGAACAAGAGCAGGGTTGAACACCAGAATTAAGTGATTTTGGGCAGAATACCACCAAAAGCATCTCTCAGACACTTCCACAGCTCCTTGCAACACTACACGAGGCTCCTGACTCAGGATGCTCCCTGCCCAGGTGCCCTTTGTCTCAGAACTCCAGGAAACACTTGTTGCAGGAATTTCATCACAGCAGCAAGAGAGAACAGGGTGAGGAGGGAAGCAGTGAAGGGCTATTTCCAAGACTGATGCAATCCCTTGGGGGTGAAACGAGCCCAGACTCCTCATCGACAGCATACTACAAATTGTAGGTTATACAGTACCTGTGACAGGTCTGAAATCACACATCCTCCTACAGGAGCAGTTCTTGTCTTCTACTAGACAGGAGAAGAGGAAATGGCTTTAAACTGCCAGAGGACAGGGTTAGATGGGATATTGGTGAGGAATTGTTCCCTGTGAGGGTGGGGGGGCCCTGGCACAGGGTGCCCAGAGAAGCTGAGGCTGCCCCTGGATCCCTGGCAGTGTCCAAGGCCAGGCTGGACGGGGCTTGGAGAAACCTGGGACAGTGGGGTTGGAATGAGATGGTCTAACGCAAACCATTGCAGGATTCTATGATTCCCCTGGCCAAGGTGACCTGAGAGCCTGGCTGCTCTTTCTGCAGGCTGGGTCAGAGCTGCAAGGGGTGGCTGAGCCTACACACCCCTCACCCGGTGTCCAGATCAGCCAGAGCTCAAAAAGCCTCCCTCAGTCACATGGATAACCAAATAACATTTTAAAATCCAAACTGAACACAAAACTCCACGCTAAATCCCAGCTGCTGGGTTGTTTGAAAGCAAAAAGAAAGCAATCACCGAGGTTTCACAGACTGTTCTAAAAGTGGAAATTTATGAAGAGAAAAAGTGATCCAATAAGTCCCAATTTTAGGCTTTTTTCTTTTGATTGCTCAGAGTGAAGACTTTTAGAGCTTCTGTTTCCCCAGAAGACCTGATTGAGGGACAAATGGGTATTGACCACCAAATTCAGCATCTCCCTGCTACCTGTACACATCAGAGACTCCTGTGACCTAGCAGGTGTCACACACATCCATTTTTCCAGCCCCTTTGGAGCAGCAGCCTCCAACTCCCGTGCAAACCCAACCTCCTCAGGGCACGTTAACTAGAGCTGGACCTTTCCTGTGCTATTGGACCGCTTCTTGGATGAAGAAAACCCATCCTACTCTTTCCACCTAAAACTGATTTCCAGATTGAATCCACATCAGCCCTTTGGCCCTACTGAAGGACCTTATGGATCTCCATAAATGCATCTTGGTGCATCACAGCCCAGAGATGAGGAATCCCACAGCCCTGCGGACACTGTCCAGAGGCCGCCAATCCCCATGGCACAAGAGACAGCTAAAAATCTCAAAGAAAACCCCAAAATAAACTCAATCCACTAATCCAACCCCACCACAGGGGCTTCCATGCAGTGTTGCTTTGTGAGCTGCCATGAGCAAGAAATGCATCTCTTTTCTTCCTTCCCATTAAAAGAGAGCCATTCTTCTTTTTTGGTTGTCCTTTATTCTAGCCCTTGTCCTTGGCAGGATGCAGAATACCCTGACCTAGGTAACTCCCATAAATTCCTCAAATTTGGGCTGAGATTACATTTGTGGTCATTAAAGAGTGACAAAAAACCTTATCAGTCAAGAGAGAATACAAAAGGAATAAGGGTAGGATTTTCCTAAGAGTGAAAGTGCAAGAAATTCATAACCAACTTAATACCTGTACCAATACGAGATATTCATGATGAATCTACTTTAAAACCAGTTTCACTCTTTCCATAAGAAAAAAAGAGAAGAAAAGAAAGACCCTGGGGGTCCCAGCCCTGGCCCCTCCATCTCCTCACCCCAGGTATTTCTCATGCAAAAGTCCTGCTTCTCTTTCAGCTCCACCTCTTGCCAGAGACATAATCCCAGGCTCCTCAGGTTTTGGGATGCCTGTGTGTGCCCTCAGATGAGGACGTTGTCCCATCTGTCCCTCATGTCCCCTCACAGGCATGTCCACAGGCTCCCTTCTGCCGTGCCTCCCAAATGACTGATGAGCCTGCACGTTGTTTTTGAGCAGCTCACGTGCCAGGCAGGATGACAGACCTTGGGAACCTGGGCATTAATCTGGAGATTTATAGTCAAAACTGTCATGCTTGAGGAAGCTATTTCCCCCCAAGAATTCTGCCTGAAGGTCGCTTTTCCCTGGGCAATAAGTTCCAAGAAACTTTCTCAGCCACCTTGGCCCCCACCAAAGGTAAAGTAGGGGACAGCCACCAGATAATGCGCCCAGCCTCAGGGCACAAATTTCTCCTCTATATTATATATATATTATTATCTATGTTTATGTATTCTCCTCTCCCCACTGAGGCTGATGACAGACACAGGAGGAGCTGCTGAAGAGCAAGAAGTCCAGACATTTAAGGGTACAGTGAGTCTTGGAGCAGGCAGAGGGAAAATGCTTTCTGGGAACTGCTGCAGGCTGGGTGGCAATTTCAGGCCAACAGCTAAAGAAAAAAAATCAAATAAACCTGCCCAAACCAGGATTAGCTGGGCAGCTGGAAAACAAAACAAAACATGGTGGGCAAAGCCCACCATGCACATGGATGAGAGCCAGGACCACAAGCAGTTCCCACCTGAACCTCACGGGATGCCCCAAAAGGATGCTCTGGGATGAGCTGGTTCCCAAGAGAGGCTCTTCTCTGCACATCACTTTCCTGTAGGAGGTTCCCAGGAAATGCCTGAAAGCCAAGCCCTTTCCCAAGGCCCCAGACACCCCAAACAGGAGGGTGTTTGTTAGGAAAGATCCCTGGGACAAGGCAAGAGCTCTTCTGTCCTCCTAGAAGGCGTCAGGATGGGCTAGTGGTGCACGTGCCGCTGGCGGCTTTGCCGGCAGAACAGATCAATTCCGACAAGGAAGACTCCTGAGGTTTATAGTCAGGGCAACACGAATAAAACCAGTGAATCATTTATTCAGTCAATTTTAGCCATCCCTAACAACGAGCTGTCTGACAGCAGACCACAAATTTCTCTAGTGTATTCTTATTTAAAGCAATAATCCCTGCGGATCATTCTTAGGCTCCGGCTTGTTTAGAAAGCGCAGACTATAAAGATGTTTCAGAGGGATACAATGTTCACTGCACCCTTTCTTTCCTTGTCTGAGCCATCAGATCAAGTCTACAAGCCAAACAGGGATAATGCCAAATCAGAAATTTGCTTTCTCTTAGCACTCTTGGCAATATCCATGGAATGCTCCTGCCTGTGACCTGTGTGGGAAGATGACCTGCATGGCACCAAAGATATCCGCTGACAAAAATTCACTCCCCACAAACATTTGCACCACTTGGCCAGCTTGTCACAGAATCAGGGTGAGAGAAAGACTCTCTAGAGCGAGTCACAAGTCTGTGGCTGGTGACAGATTCACCATTGGTGCTTTGCAGGCTGGCTTGCGTGGGTAAAAGGTATGGAAGGGAACAGGGATAAAACACACAACAAGGGCTTTTGAAATTAAAGAGTTTCAAGAGCAAGCACTCCACTACAGCTTCCCCTTCAGGACAACAGGCACCCTTTTCTTTCCCAAAGACCTCCCTTGCACATCCTTCCAAGCTCTTTTTTCCTCTCCTCACTGGAGCAGCCAACACCAGCTGCAAAGCGCATCTCTCCATCCAGCTCCTTCCCTGACTTCCCAAAGCATTCCTGTGCTCCAAGGAAGGCAGCAGAGGACCACACATGTATTCCCACATCCCTGCAGACAGAAGCCACCCAGGTGACAAACACATGTTGGGCCAGGAAGAAAGGGGGAGCAGAGAGGAGGCAGATTTGCAGGCTCTGATCCCAGGCGCCTGACCCCCTCCTCTCCCACGTTATGGATGAGGTAAATTAGCTGTGACACTCATTAGCTGCAGCTCCTAATTAGTGAAAATTAATATTGGTTTTGATAGAAGTGTTGGCTGAAGCTCTCCCAGGCAAAGGCATTATTGACCTTGTTATCCTGTTTAATAGCAAGTTACATCACAGAAACTACAACTTTTTGTGGAGTCGACAGATTGCAGCCACCTCCCACCCTCCACAGCTCCCTTTCCCTCCCCATCAGTGCCAAGGGACAGATCCAACCCCTGCCAAAGCACCCTCGGCCCCATGGGGACCTGCACCCAAGCCTGGCAGCATCCCAAGCCTCCCCATCCCTGTATGCAGCCCAAAATCCCAAGCCCCATCTGACTGATGGTCCTCAGTCCTCCATGTCCCATTCCAACGCCCATTGTCCCAAGAAACTCCAGACTCACCAGAGGAATTGCTCACCACCACCCCTTCCCACAGTTCGTAAGAAGAAATAAAGGGGAAGGGCTGCAGTGCAATGGCAGTGACCATTTAATAAGGAAAGAAACAGGAGCAGCATTCCTTGACCTCGGGGATCCCCACACTTGGAGCCTGGGAATCCCATGGAGGCGAAGTAACAGACAGCAGTAAACAAAAGGAAAATATTTGCTACCAAAGTTGTGCATAAAATCCCCACCACAGTGCATTATTCACACATTAATAACAATAAAGGTGTCAGGCTGCCAGATAAGAAGTTAATCTCGTTCACAGCACAATTAGGGATGCCATTATGCAGCCACCTGGGGCCACTTGCACAGGCAGTGGATTTCATGGAAAGCAGGGATGAGCCCCTGCCTGGCGAAGCAGCTGGCCCAGCCCTGCCTTGTCACCCCCCTCCAGCCAGGGCACCCCAAATACTGATGTTGTATCTTGCTCAAAAGAGGCTGAGTGCAGATCCACGACAGGAAAACTTCTTGTAAAGAGCATTCCTCCACTCCTGGAAGCAGCATCCCAATGAAAACTGTCCCTCTGCCCACCTGGATAATACCACTGGCTACAGGACACACAAAGAGCAAACCCAGTCCACCTACAGTATTTGCTGGTCCTGGGGTGAACTTCTACTTCCGGGGGCTGGAGGGGGGAATACCACCACTGGAAGACAGGTTCTCCAACAGATTCCAGCTGATTTTACAGTGGGATGCCCACCAAGCTCAGCAATTCTGGCTTTTGAGATTAACTAACCAGCAAAACAAAAATTACACTCCTACCTTACAACCTGGACTGCAAAATCAAACTCCTGATTTAAAATCCATAGAGACCTCTCCTCTCTCCAAGGAGACACCTTGCCCACCTGTATCTGCCAGAAACTGCCTGTGGAGCATCCTAGCACCAATGAAACTCATTCTCCTGCCAATGCTCTGTGGACTTGGAGGATGCTGCCAATTTTTACGGCTCCAGGACATCATCCTGTTGCAGTGCGATGAAACCAGCTTGGAATTTCTTTCCCCCCAATACAGAACCTTAAATTGTGACTCTTTCCCCCCACCCCACCAAAGCAGGTGGGCAGTGACTTCTGGTTGATGCTCTCTGCAAGCCCTCACTTGTCACTCTGCACCTGATGGGAGCGCAGACAATTTTTCCAAGGCAAAGAACAACTTGCAAATCCTGTGAGATGTTTTTTTCCCCCGCACCCTTCATGCCCCTAGGAAAGCTGCCGGGAGAGATGTGGAGGCAGGATGGTGCTTTCTGTGTGGTCCCCTCACTTCTTGCCTCACCACCCCACTGCACATCAGTGCTCCTTCGCAGGGAAGTGCTGCTTTATCCGGCAGGATGTGTTTCATTTGATGCTGCTGTCATATGGAAAAGGTGCATTTCCAGAGTCAGGGTTTTCCGCAGTGCTGTTACTTATTTTACAGTCTTCTGCCACATCTTATTCCTTCCCCTCTATTTCCCAAAATCATTAGTAACAACCATTAATCTCTGCCTGGAAGGATGCTCCTCACTCCTCTCCATACCCCGAACTGCTCATCTCTCTTGGACTTTCTATATTTCAAAACCTTTTTCTCCCTCCTCTATTCAAATCAGCTGCTTGAAACCAAAACAGCAGAGCAAGTAAAGCCACTGCATCAAAGTTTATGAAAGGATATTACGTTCCACGACACCAGCTCTCACCTCAAAGCTAATAATCAATTAGAAAGGAAAAATAAAAAGGTTCCTCCAGATTCAGGTACCAAATCACCCTCCTAATTGCTCACAGGCAGCAAGACAACCTCCATGATACAATACCAGAGCCTCGACAGAGCAAGCACCTGACAAAGCCATGCAGATGAATGGAATAAAATTGAGATACTAACCATTAAATGTCAAGTGTTTGAAATCTTTCCCCCTCGTGTACCCAGCAATATTAATAAATCTTTAAGAGAGGGAGCGCATGGAGCTCTCTCACTGCTCTGACCAGCGCTGCAAATGGAGCAGATGTTTTCACCGAGTTGTCCAACAACGCTTTCTTTCCCCCTGCTCCCCAAGTGGCTACAGTTCATTCAAGAGCCATCAATGTACCCAAGCAGTTTGACAGGAGGAACCAATTTATTAACTCTCCCTGCCAATCAAGCACATTAAGCCATTCAAAGGCAGGAGGGTGCATTAGCACACGCCTGCAATGAATCAGTTTAAAAGCCGGGAGATGGGGAGGGGCTGGAGTCCTGCAGCAGGACTGAGGCCACCCACAGCCCCCAAAACTATGGAAAATGTGACACAACAAGCTGCCCAAGAGGTGGCCCTGCCACCCACGCAATCAAGCTGGACCTTCCTTAATTCTTTGTTGTTGTTTTTCTCCCTCAGCAGTTTTTGGGGGTTTTTTTGACTCGTTTTACACCAGGAAGGAAGAACCACCAACTGGTGGTGGAAAATAGTTTGAGTTTCTTTTCTTAAAGGAAAGGACTTCCACAGCGCCCAATTATAGGAAGTTTTAACTGAAAGGGTAATTTCCTCACTAGCCTGAAAATTCTATAAAAAGAGTCATTGAGGGTGTTGTGGTATGGTTTAGGTTGAAAGGGAGCTTGAAGACTGTTTTGTTCCACCCCCTGCCATGGACAGGGACACCCTCCACTAGCCCAGGTTGCTCCAAGCCCTGTCCAACCTGGCCCTGGACACTTCCAGGGATGGGGCAGATCCAGATTGCAGAGATCTCAGATGTGCCAACATTAAAAGCAAAGGGTAAAGGAGTTAGGGTTAGGGTTTTATCCTTTTTTAAGCTCACGCAACCCAAATACATCAAGTTTCCCATCTGGTAAAACACACAAGCATGTTCATCACTGTTTGCAACCAGAGCTTTTTTCCTGATAGCAAAATCACAGCTCACCTTCCCACCAAAACGAAAATTATGAGTGTATGCAAATGCAAGAAAAACCCTTGGCTAATAATATTCCCTTAGAACATGAATACCTCCACAAAGATACGTATACATATATGTCTCCTAACCTGAATATATACACTCATATCCATACATACGTGCTTTCTCCTCCCCTTGTGTTTTTCTCTTTGTTAAGCCTGACTCACATTATTATCCCTGCTCTTTATCAGTTCTGCCACCCATGTTAATGCCTCCAATCAGCCTGCAAGGCCAAATTTACCTGAGCTGGGACAAAGCTGACACCCAAGCCCAGGCATTGCAGAGTAACAAGGAATGGGGCACAGCCAGCCAGAAGCCAGCCTGCAAATGAAGCTCCTACAGACAGCCCTGTACAGACAATTAATGCTGAGAAAGCCATCCCAGACATTAAAAAACCACCCCAGCCCTCATTACCAAGCTGACACATCTTTCTCCCTCTCCCTGGAAAGGGCTTGGCCCGCGTGCCAGGGCTAAAAAGGTGGCAAGATCAAACCTTGGGATGGTTTGATGAGGCGCTCGCCAGGAGCAAGGTTACCCTGGCATGTTAATGAGTCCATATTGCAAATATACTCTCTTCCTTCTCCCTCTTCCCCTTCTTTAACATAAGCATTAATGTTATTGCCTATTAGCAAAGCAGATATGAAAGTTTAAGTGATTAATGAAGTGATTAATTTAATGATGCAGGGTTAAGGGTTTGGGTGGGAGTGGGGCTTTTTTTTTTTAAACCTTAAGTTTCCTGATGTTGGGAATAACTAATTTCCTAGCCTTAAGTTTTCATTAAAGATGCTGCACTTTCTGCAGCTCAACAAGTAATTTCATCAATGGGCCTTCAAATGACAGACAAAGGGCTTGAGTTGGGAGAGCTGAGATCCCCTTCTTAAGCTCTCCTCAAATATTGCTGTTCATTAGGGTCGCCAGCACACTTAGAAATGAGGCTGCTCCTCTGAAGAGCACTCAAGAACCCTGAAAATTCAGTTTTAGGCAGTAAACAGCCATTGGGGGATAGACAAACACTGGAGAGGAGGGTGAGGTGGCCACAGCCTCCCTTTGTGAAGGAGCAGCTCAGCAATGGCTACCACAAAGCTTGTGAGGCAGGTCCAAAAACATGCAATCTCCACCACCTTCCTCTGGAATTACCCTTCCCAAAAGGCCAAATCAACTCTGCCTGCTCCCCACAGGTATCCCACAGGTGTTTGCTTCCTGGGCAGCCCACCCAGCAGGCAAACCAAGGAGTTTAGGGTCCTCTGGTGATTGCCAACTCACCTTTTTTTCTGTGGGATGAACAACACAAGCAACTTTGTGGGGTTTTTCACTATTATGAACTGCAAGCTCCTGTGTCAGTGCCAACACACCTGGTCCCCAAGTTCTGCAACCAGTCACAGACCAAGAGCCACCATGAACTTGTCTGCCCTCCCAGCTGGGGATTATTAACACGAAGCAGCCTGGTTTCACCAGCAGTTGAAGCTTACCAGAGACAATCTGGATGGGCAGCCTCCCTTGTCCTCTCACAGAATGGTTTGGGTGGGAAGGGACCCTTGAAATCATCTCTTTCCAAGCCCCTGCCATGGCAGGGACACCTTCCACTGTCCCAGGCTGCTCCAAGCCCCGTCCAACCTGGCCTTGGACACTTGCAGGGGTGAGGCACCACCACTGGGACTCCTACAAAGCCACCTCACCTTGCAAGCCTACCATCAGTTAGGCCTAAATGCTGCTTCAGCTGAAACCCAGCTTTGCAGAGTAGAAGAAAAACCCTTAACAAATAGATCTAAACATGTAGCACTGCTGTCCCTGGCATGGGGAAAAAAGTGTTCTGGCTTTGAGCTTCCACCTTCTCCTAACTGCACACTCCCTTGCTTTCCTGACTGGGCAGCAGCTTTTCTGTGGAGCATTTCTGGAGCTGTGTCAGCAAACACACGCAAACACAGGGATGGTTTTCCCACCAGCAGCTCACCGGGCTGTGGGGAAGACAGCGAATCCTGCCTACGACTCTTGCACTGCCCCTTGCTCCCAGGAGGCGTTAATCCCAAACTTTAATCCTGAGCCCCACCCTCCTTGTTAACCAATTAACCTCATTAACAGCGTGCCTCCAGGCTACTTTCTGGTCTCGCCGTTGTGACTTCTAACCCCGTGGTGCACCGAGACGGATTTGTAATTTTCTCTTCAGTTTTGGCACCTCATTTGGAGCAAAAGGGGCACCAGAGCAGGTACATCCTCCAGCAACAGCAGCGCGCTCCTGCAGGCGAGGGGGGAGACCCGGAGACACCGAAGGGAAAAGGGTCTGCTCTCAGATGACCACAGCCCTCCACCCAAAGCTGTCCCCAACAGATGTCCCCCAAGCCTTGTGCATGGATATCCGAGCTCCGAAACGATTTAATCAGTCCAGAAGCATGCAGAGAGCAGAGAGCCATCATTTTTCCTGTCTTTTTCCTTCCAGTGGTGCATTGGAAGAGCCCGGGCACGGCGGTGGCAGCGGGCAGATGCCGACAGCTGTGAGATCACACAGGTTTAGCCCGTGCTCAGTCCCACACTGATAACCCTATTTTCAGCAGCAGCTTGAGTGGCCCAGCAGCCCCAAGGACCTTTCCTGGGTGCCAGAGCATCTCCCTGTCCAGAGCACGGCAGCAAAAAGCAGTGCTGGAAGAGATGATTGCCTTGGAAAGGACAGAAGTAGTGTGTGGAGAATAGAAGCCTTCCCTGCCTGGAGAAGAAAATCTCTCTGGCCTGGTCCTTGTCTAGGACAGAGAATTAAATCAAATGATCCCCAAACATCAGATAGATGTTGTGCTGCCTCAGATCCACGTGAGGAGTTACCACAGAGCACCCTGCCTGTGAAATACCATGTTCCTCTTTAATTTGCTTGTGAAATAATTGTGTCCCAGCAGGCATAAGGTGTCACACACCAACCTAAACCCTTCAATGGCCCCCGGCCAGCAAAGTACAGTGACGCCTCAGTGGCACTCCACTGTCCCTGGCTCCTCTCAGGCTGCAGCAGCCTCAGGGCCTCAGTGAGAGCCACAACTCCATGGGCAGCCCGTTCTTAAGGAGGTCTTACAAAGAGCAAGGTTCAGCTCTGCCTATTCAAATTTAGTGCAGAAATAACACTGCTCACAGCATTTGCCAGCTCAGCAAAAGCTGTGCAGAGCATAAAGAGGGCAGAGCAAGCCATGAAATTCCCTGTCAGCCATCCATCTATCCATCCATCCATCCATCGGCCTTGCTCCCTGAGCCTGGGATGGAGAGCACAGCCCAGGCCTCCTGGGAGAGCTAGAAGGAAGGAAAAGGGGGCTCTGAGCAGCAAACACAGCCCAGGTCACTGGCCATGGTGCTGAGCTGGCACTGCCTGGGGCTGTCACTCCCCACTGCTCCTGACCCTGGGACTTGCTGGCTCGGGGCCTCTCCTTGGCCCTGCGCTGTCCCAGGGTGATACATGGGAGGAGGTGCTGAGGCAGCCAAATTTGGGGGACCCGGGCCTCACCAGTCACAGCAGGCACCCCAGGGAGCTGGTGGGGTGGAGAGCCCAGAGCCTCAGCTGTGGACATGCCTACCCAGGAGTAAGTACTGGAATTGAACAGCAGGCAGGCTCTGCAGAAGTCCTGTGGGAGCCCAGCCTCCCCACCTGCCAGCTGTCCCAGGAGCTGTCACCAGCTTCACCAGCACGTCCTCACCACTCACATTGCCCAGGGAACGGTCAGCCCATCTGTGCCATGCACTGCTCAGCCTCAGCAGGCTCTATAGGGAGCACCAGCCCTTCATGGAATGGTTTGGGTCAGAAGGGACCTTGAAGATCACCTTGGTACAACCCCTGCCACGTTCAGGGGCACCTCCCACCAAGTGCTCACAGCCCCGTGCCACCGTACCTACCATCCAGACCAAGTTCCTTTGCTGGTTTCGAGCAAGGCACGACTTAGCAAAGGTCTGATGGGCAGGAGGGGACACGCTGTCCCACCTGGCTGACCGTGCCCCTGACGTGACATGGCCTGAGGGCAAGGCCAAGTGCATGTTATCACCTCAAGAGCAGTGGATGAAGTGTTTCCCACTCTTTAAAGACAACATTATTCCAGTGACGCTAAAATGTTATCGCTAGGATGAAGGGGAAGTGGAATTACACTCGTCTGAATGGCCTCTTTTGTCACGCATTTTGCAAGGCGTTGAGGCATGAAAGCTTTCAGAGAAACCTGGGTGAATCCAAGCTAGGTGGTTATAAGGCTACTTACAGACCTGACATGATGGATCATCTTCATTTTCTCACTCCTGTCCTGCTCACAGCAAATCCATTTGCTGGGCAATTAGACTCCAGTCATTACATTATGCTAAGGAGACGCTCCTTTGGCAGCAGCAGGGACCCCAACCAAGAGCAGCCTGGAGTGCTGCCTGCCCATTCCCACCTGCTGACAAATCCAGGGCTGCAGCAACCCCCCTGGCAGCAGTGCCACCTTCCCAGCTCAAGTCACGCCCTGCCAGGGCCCTCCGGACACTCACTCACCGGGCATCCCTTGCCCACAGCCCTCTAAATGGTCTGGGATTAAGCGAAATTGCTCGTGGAATGGTTCTGCCCAAGGCAAACAGCAGCAGGATAGATAGAGATGGACAGTCCCTCTCCTGCCTGCTCTTCCCCCAAGGGCTGTTATCCAATCGGATAGCACTCCCATTTTCCAAGTAAAACACAGGCTGATGCAGCTGCTGGCAGCTGGCACGGGCTCTCCTGGGGCCCTGTCCTGCCCATGCAACCACAGCCCAACCAACCACCATGCCTCCTCCTCATCCTCCTCTCCAGGCATCTCCCTCCTTTCTCCTACAATTCCCTCCCTGGCGCCTTCCTGGAGCTCCCATCTCCAGCTCCCTCTGCACGTGTGTGTGTGTGTTTCCATTGCTTCTGGGTGAAATAACTGACTACAGGGTCAGTCCACCTGAAAATTGCTCTCCCCAGACCTAAATGAAACAGATGGGCATTGATGATGTTTTGGGAGAAATTAATCAGCCTGGACCGGCGGCAGCGCCAGCAGCTCCCTCGGCCCAATCTCGCCTAATGAATTCTGAGCTCTCTGTCTTAATAGCTCCTGACAAGACTAATTTACTCTTGTAAGTGATTAGAGGGGGAATGATCTCTTAATTGTTGCTTAAGATCCCTTTCGGCATGGCAGGCAGCAGGGAGGGAGCTGCTGGGTTTGGAGGGAGGGGATGCTGTAGGGAGGGATGTCATGGGCATGGGTGCTGAAACAGACCTTAAAAAAAAAGACACTTTTTTTTTTTTCTCCCAGGGAACAGGCACCACACACTGTTCTGCTCCTCACACTCAGGAGCTCGGAAAGGTGTTTTCAGATGCTACTTTTTTTTTTAAAGTTAATAAACCTTAACTCAGAAAACACCTACCAACAGCAGGAAACACAGAAGCAACTGTGTATGTCAACACTTCCCAGGCTGACATTTCCCTCCGGTGCAGCTGGAAACAAAATCTCAAACTGCCAATGTTCTTAAGAGTTGATTATATATACAAACACACAGTGTAATACAAAGTTTAAAAAAAAATGAAATTCAACTGCCAAAGTAATTCCAAGAGCAACTTGACTTGCCCAATATCTCACTGGAAAGCGGGCAGTAGGAAATCTCCCTATTTTCTGACAAAATAGAAGTTCAGTCCAATTCCCATAAGGTATTTCAAGCTCAAGTACTTGGAGAGCAAGGTGCTCCGTGAGGAAGCATTTCCATTAAGCTGTTCCCAACCAGCTCTCACTCCTGCTCCCTTCCCAAGGCTTCTCCAGAGGCTGAACTCTGTGCAGAGCTCAGCTGCCACGCAGGAGCCTCCACCATCCACCCAAAGCAAGACCCCACATCCTGCTTGCTTGCTCAGACACCACCCCAAACCCCACAGGGGCTGCAAGGGGGTCCCTAGAAGGGACAGAAGGCTCAGCTGGCAGCGCTGGTGGAGCTGAGCAGTCACTGGAGATCTCTCCGGGCTCTTCCAGCCCTCAGCAGCTCCAATGACTATGTGGGTGCAGTAAGAGCCCCTTGATAAGGAGGTGCTGCTCGGGCTGCACGGCTGGAGGTGGGAGAAGGAACCTCCAGAGGCTCCATCCCAGCCTCCCAATCGATTCCTCCCGCATTAAAAGCCAGTCACGAGCCCTGATTGAAGACCACAAGTTTAATGGACTGAGAGCCTGGGAAGGCGCCGAGAATGACCGGGTCGATTTCTGCATTTACTAAAAACCGATCCCTGGCTAAATAAAGAAAGAAAAGCTCCACCTGTCAATCAAAAGAGAAGCATTCCTTTTCCATACTTTTCCATGGCGCGTGCTCAGGCTATGGCCATCCCACTTACCCACAGGTGTGTCCTCGTTGATCAGCAGGTAGGTGTCAAAGAAGTAGTTGATGAAGTACGGCAGGCGATTGCCCTGACCTGGGAAGAGGACAAACACAAGGAGTTATTTCCCTGGCATGGGCCAGCAAGGCTGGGAAAGGCTCGGGAATGTTCACAGGGCACCGGGCTCACGCTGCTAAGGGGTAAGTCCTAAGATGAGGGCTAGCAGGAGGACCCATGAAGTCCCCCATAAAAGCTGGCAGGGGAGCCATTTCCCTCCACCAGCCTTTCTGGATTTGGTATTTTCCAAAAGGCAGAGGGGCGGGCGAAAGCCGACAGCACAGGGACCACGAGCATCAATTATTGGTTTAGCCCAGGATTAATACCTTCGCTTTGCTCCCACGGCTGAGAGCCTTTTGCCTTGTCAGCCACCCCAGCAAAAGCCCCGTGCTCCTTCCCTCTCCCATCACCCGGCTGCCTTTCCCTCTAATTGCCTCCTTTCACCTTTAATAACCAGGTTCACTCCTTTCTGCTCCCGCTCTCACGGCGCTGGAAACTCGCGAGCCTGCCTCTGGCCCGCAGCCTCATTAGGGGACAGAGTCAAGTGCAGAGCACGTAGGAGAGTGACAAAGGCAGCCTGAGCCAGGGAAAGAGTCAACCAGGAAAGATCTACCATTGCAGGGCTGTGGGGAAAGAGGTGGCAGAGAGAGGCACACAATGATTTCCCAGGAAGGTTTGGCAGAGCATCCCACGTCAGGAAACAAGAACAGACCAAGCTTCAGCATCCTCTCTGCCTGCCAAGCTCTCAAAGGAAGGAGATGCTCCTGAGACCTTTCAAACACAGCTCCCAGGTGTGCATCCCAACAGATCCGCTCTGGGGAACGTGGGCACGGGATGGGGGAGCAGCCCGAGTCCCCCAGGGCTCCCTCCATAACAAGACAGGGATTTTTCAGCACTGCCCTCTTTCCTGAGGCACCAGGTTGGTTAAACACCCTGAGAAATGGGAAAGCACTGGAGGCAGCACTGTTGCAAAGGCACATTTAAATCCCAGCCTCTGGAGTTAAGTACCTGGAAAGAAAATAAAAAGGAACCTGACAAAATGGGTTATTTGAGAGCTAAGAGCATCTCCAGAGGCTTGGCAGCACACTTGTCACTGGCTGCCACGCTGGGGCCAGCAGGCTCCGGGAGGGACAAATGAGGCTAAAACACCTCCAGCAGCCCTTGGCACACAGGACTCGCTTCTGCAGAACCTTTCCACTTCAAAATACATTTCTTAATATCACCAGCACACTAAAAATAAGTTGCACTTTCCAAATCCAGCTGCAGCAGGTGCTGGGAGGCTCCCAATGCTCAGGGAGGAGGGAGACCAGCACCTGAGAGCTGGGAAATGCTGAGGAGGGCATGGACATGTCTGGAGGCAGGACACTTCTTTGGGCTGCAAATCCCAGGATAAAGGCTGGAGTTTCCTTCTGAGAGATTGCCACAGGCACCCAGCTATACCCTGGGATGTAGCACCCCTGTAACCCTCAGCACGAGACAGGGTCCCCCCAGGACAGGGAGGACAGAGACCTGCTGGGGAGACTCCAGAGGAGGCCAGGAAGATGCTGAGAGAGTTGGGGCCCCTCTGTTCTGGAGCCAGGCTGGGAAAGCTGGGGATGTTCAGCCTGGGGAAGAGGAGGCTCCAGGGAGACCTCGGGTGATGGAGGGTGTGCACCTGATATTTCTGAGTCTGAGAGAATTTTTAGCCTGCTAGCAGCTAACTTCTTTCCCAAGGGAAAACTTCTCAACAAGGTTTCTTCTCAAAACAACCTTGGAAAACAATTATTCTTTCTCAAAACAATCTTCCCCAGGTGGCGTTTTGCTATTTCTCCAGTTTAACTAATGGAATTGGAGAGGAGTTGTTCCTATTCACCAGTCACATGAAGTCTGTATCAATATACCTTATTAAAAATGGTAAGAATTAGACAATAAAGTTTTCTATGCTTTGCCTTCTGAGGTATTTTTGGAGTCCTTTGTCTTTCTTTTATGTTCTACAGCGACAGGAGGTCTCTGCTCATCTCCTGCAGCAGGAGCCAGGCAGGAGCAGGGAGACTCCACTGCCATGCCAGAGCTGAACCATCCTCCTCCAAACACTCCAAGGCCACTCAGGCTCTGCTTGCCCATTCTATCCCAGCTGACTGCTTCACCAGGAGCTCTGCAAACCTTCTGGGAAGAGCTGCTCCATCACCTGCAGTGCCCAGGGTGCGAGGCAGAGCATCCGTGTGCTTATCCCTATCCCAGGCACAGCAGCTGTGCCAGCATTTGCTTATCACAGAGATGGCAACCCAAGCCCTGGGCAGTCTTTAGGAGAGCAGGGCTGGAACACTGCTGAGCTGCAAAGCCTCCAGATCTCTGTCTCCATGCACTGCCTGCCCAAGGCTCTGCAGTTTGTCACTGCTGGGAAGGAGCAAGCCCCCAGCTGGGCAGGCAGACCCCCCTACCTGCTTTCCAATGGGACAGACTGGCAGGTGTACAGGACTCACAGGATTGTCTTTTTTCCCTGTTTGTCCCTTTCCAGAGGAGCCCCAGGGCAGTTACCCAGCTAGGCTCTCCTTGATCCAACACAACACCAGAGGGAGATTGACTGCGCCTGTCACTCACAGCTAATGTCATCCACTGACTGCTTAATCAGGCTGCCAATCTGGGCAAGCCATCTCCAGGCTTCAGGAGGGGAAAAAAGGGGGGAAAAAAGCCTTTATTCCAAAGGGCACAGTGCTATCAAATGGACACACACTGGCTATTGTTTATCAGCAGGAGCCACACAGGCACCCTCTCCCCACACGAGCACCCAGGGGGTTAGGCCAGGATCTAACAATCCCAATTTTCACGGGGCTTTGCTGTACATTTACAGCTCCTATGCACCCTGTGATGTGCCAAAACCTGTCCCAAAAGGCACATTTCTACACCAAAAACCACTGTTCCAGAAGCCCCCATGCCAGGAAAGACCCAGAGCATCAGTGAAAGAGCTTACTGTGGAAGCTCTTCTGGCCCACAGCCCTGCCTTTCCCCCCATCTGGAATTAGAAAAGAGGTTTTGCAGCTTGGACAGAAGTTATTTCCCCCCCAGCATCTATTAAAGCTCAGTTCAGGTCATCATTTTGCTGCTGAAAGCAGAGGGAGAGCCTTGCCAGCAATATTCTGCTGCTGCGCAGCTAACAAGCTTCTGCTTTACATCCCTGTCTGTGATCTCCCCCTCCAGTTTTCTTTAGGTTTTATTTATGTAAGTTGACCTCATGCCAGTTCCAGCACCAGCTCTGCCCTGGTAAATCTGCACCTGGAACATGCCAAGAGCTTTCCATCGAGATACACCGGGAGCATCTGCCACTGCTGGGTTCACCAGCACGTCCATCCTTCTCCAAGGCTTTTTCCAGTCCCACCTACTCTCTCCCAGGAAGGGCCATCTAATGCCACATCTGCAGTCAGTAAGGACTGCAAGAAAACTGGGAGCATGATGTGCAGGTCCCCATGATTTCACAGGATGGAGACATGAACGATCTGATGGAGACAGGAGAACCGCTCAGCCCCACATCACCCCGGCAGTGCAGATTTGCATGTTCACCAGGAGACCACAAACACAGCAATTCCCACCTTTGTACCTCGCAAAGGAGCAGAGAGACAGCAGAGACAGACTTACCCGGAGAGACCAGCTCCAGGAGCAAGAGGAGAGGCAGGAAGCTGCCGGCAGCAGCCGCGTGACGCGTCATGGCTCCTGTCAAAGAAGAGAGGCACTGTCAAAGCCAGCCCCTGACAGACATGACCTTGTCTCCCTAACTCAGGCTCGGGGTGCAGCCCTGCCCCGCGTTGCGCCTTGGCTCCCCGGTGCCTCAGGGGAACCCTCAGGAAATCAGTGCTCTGTTTAAAACATCCTCCTGGCAATGGAAACCAGGATTCACTGGTGGAAGCGCTCCATTTTTTCCTCTCTGCTTCCCAAAGCTCCTCTCCTGTGAGGGGACGAGCCACGGTGACCTCCGTGGTCAGGGGAGGAGCAGCCCCAGCTGGGATGAGCTGCTCCAGCACGGGAGCAAAGGAAGAGCTGCTGTGACCCGGGAGTGACACAGCAGCGAGCTGCCAGCACCCGGATTGGAGATGATTTGGCAGAGCTTTGCAGGAGGCTTGACCCAGAATCACTGGAGAGGCACCAAGATTTGGGACCAGAGCCCCTCGAGCCTCTCACACCACCTGGGTGGCTGCAGAGCAGGCACTGCAGGAGCACAGGAAGCAGGGAGGCTGCCTCTGCCTCCCAAATTTTCAACACGGCACAAGGCTGCTCATGCTAAGGAAACAGAATAAAACAGCACCAGGGAGCTGCCAGCACAGCCACATCCTCACTTGATGTTCAGACCCAAAGCTTTTTCCATACCAACCCCACAGAACCACAGCCAAGTGCTCCTTTGCAAGGATATTCACACGTGGATTTTAAATCATTCCACCCTGGAGGCAAATACGAACCACACCTATCGCATAGAGCACAAAGGCACAAGGAAACCCCCAGGCAGAGCCTGAGGCTGACAGGACCCCCCAGTGACCTGTCTCTGGAACTCTCCATGTCTCCCTGGGTGCCCTGAAGGCTCTAGGGCAGTTTTCCCAGCAGCTGAGGGTGGGACAGCAGCAGCCCCAGGGGACAGGGAGAGGAGGTGATCACCAGCTGAACTTCCCTTCACAGCATTCTGCTCTGCCCATAGCAGTGGGTAGAGTTACCCCAACCCAGCTAAGGGTGAAGGGCTCTGCCCCCCTCCGTTAAGAGATTCATGGGAATCCTCATGGATGCTCCCAAAGGCACTCCAAAGCAATAGCTACACCTATTTTATTTTTACTGATGGATGTGTCAGAGATGACAGCTCGTAACAACTCTGCCACCGCAGAAAGGGCCTGAAATTCTAATTTCTCCCGCTATTTTGCTACAGACAGTCTCTGGGATGAAGAGGTCTGTGCCTAGACAAGAAAAATGGTGCCGTGGTGTATTTTGTGCATCTTCAGGTATTTCAGTGCAAGCCTGAGAAGACATTTAGGTGTAATCATGCCCATTGCCCCAGAAAACACAGACAGGGCATGAGAGTTTAAACCTCCACCCCAAGACAAGCTTCTGACCTCTGCTCATTGTCAGCAGAGCATCCAAAAGCCCAGTTTCTAAACAAAAATGGCCACTTTCCCAGGAGCCAGGCATCCTGACCAGTCCTTTTAATCCTTACATTTGGCCAATAAAAGCAGAATAGGTTCTTGTGATTAAGAAAAACCACCAAACATCTCAATTTTCCCCCTGCTTTAATAGGTTTTGGGGAGGAGGAAATCCCAGGCAGCATCCTTGTTCCGGATCCCTGCACCCAGCATGGAATGCAGAGCCCAAACTCCTGGTGCTGCAGCCAGAGAGGATGAGATGGAAATGAGTTCCTCTGCCTTCTGCAGTGCCACAATGCCACTGAGGAAAACACTAACTTTCTTCTCAAACAGCTCCACTATCAGCCCAAGCGAGCGTGAACATTATTTTCCAGCTTCACAGCCCATGTTTAAAAAGCAACAGGGCAGTGGGGAAACAATTTCTGTGATGTAGGAATAAAGGCGGTTGACAGCATCCCCTTTCGAGTGTCATGATAAATCTAAATATTGGATATTCCAAGTCAGTCACTTCATTATGTAAGTAATTGCCTGAAATGTCATTTTGATTTTTCTCTGTCTTCATTAATATTGCAGCTCTTCACTGGCTCTTTGAGATGGTTCACTCAAATACTGCAAATTTAAGGAACGGGCTCAAGAAGTCTCTGGGGAGAACTTAAAAAAATTGTGACTAAGAGCAGATTAAATCGCACCTTGTGCCCAAGACAGGCTCTTTGGAGGAAGCACTCGGTGATGTCTCTGGGCAAGGCGTCCCTGCGAGCTCGGGTGTTGTCTCCTGCTGGCTGCCAAAGCCCTGATGTTAAACCAGAGTTCCCCCATCCCCTGGCAGCTGCTCCCAAAGCACACGGAGCTGCTCGAGAAGGAAGGCACATGGAAGCTGAGGAAACACCGCAGCACAAACCAATCCGGGGCTTGAAAGTTTAGCAATCAGCTCAGGCCAAGCAGAGGTTTCCTCAGCCTGCTTCCTCCAAAAGCCTCCTCCTTCCCGAGTCCAGGAAGCAGCTTTTTCACTGCCTCAGCAGCACTCCTGCATCCCTAAACGTGCCAAACCCCACCTGCTGCAGCCCTTGGCACACACCTATCCCAGCCACGCTCCAGGAGCCTCCGGGCACCTCACTGTGGGCTCAATATTTCTGAGCCTGAGAGAATTTCAGCTTGCTAACCATTGCTAGCTCCTTTCCCAAGGGAAATCTGTCAGCAGTTTCTCTTCCCAAAACCTCTTTCTCCCTTTCCCAAAACATTTCTAAGTGGGCAGTGTTTTTTTTCTCATAACAATCTTCCCCAGCTGTTGTTTCCTATTACTTAACCAACGGAAAGAGGTGTCCTATTGACCAATGAATACCTTTTTTAGCCAAGCATGCTATAAAAAAAGCAAAAAGATTGTAAATAAAGCCTTCAATATCCTCTCCTGATACTGGAGTCAATTGTCCTTATTTTGTGTCCTACTGCAACACCTCACCTCCATGGAGCACCCCCGTTGCTCCACCCCGGGCCACGGACCCATGGAGTCCTGCGTGGGGCCAGCTGTGAGGAACCCCACGAAGGTCTGTCACCTCTGAGGGGCCAGCCCTCGCAGAGAAATGCCTTAAAAATAATTCTGCCAGATGGCTCTTAAGGTGTGTTTTGTAAAATAAAGGTTTTAATAAAAAACTGAAAACAACAAACGATACAGAAACAAAAGCTGAGCGCAGAGGCTTCTCTGGCACCTTAAAAAGCGATTGAGCAGTTCTGCGCAGTCTTTTTTGCACTTGATGGTCTAGGTGGGCTTTTTGTCACCTTGCCCAGTGAAATTAGCACCAGGCTTTGAGGTACATCTCCAAAGCCCAAGCAGTGCCCTTCTGCTGGCTCTGGGCTAATTATAACAAAAAGGCTATGGAAAATTCTAGTTTAACTTCCTTAGGTGTTTGAAGGTAAACCAGACTTTTTGTTCTTAAACAGAACCACCTGCTCGGGTGTGGGGTGCATGACTACAACAGACTGCTCTGGGGGTGCCTCAGCAGCCCCGCCAGGCTCTGCACCTGGGCTGGTTCATGTGTAAGACACTGCTGGGGTGCTTGCTCAGTGCCCCAGGCACACAGAACATCCCATCACCTCTGCCAGAGCAGCTCCAAGCTGGCATCTTCACACCCCCCAGAGCCACTCCTGGCCCCTCACCCCCCACACCTGGTAATCCCTTCCCCAAACAGCACCGCCATACTCGAGCCTCAGGATTTACAGCCCCAAGCTCCCCTTGTGCTCAGGGAGCGAGGAAGAAATGAGAGAGTAAATCAGAGCACCTCCAGAACAGCTGCCACAGGAGAGAACTGGGTGTGCCTTCCCAAAACTGCTCCTGCAATGTAACACCCGTGGTGTCCCCCAAAGAGGGACAGCACTGCCCTCCCACAGGATCCGCTGTGGGGGGTGGGGTCACCGGGATGCCCCCAAATCCATCCAGCTGCTGGAGGGCCTCCCTCGCCCAGGCTTCCTCCATCACCCTGGAAGAGCAGCCAGGAGATGGCCCACAAGGATCACCACCAAACATCAAAAAAAACCACCCCTGGAATCCCCTTCCAAGCACATCACTTAACACCATCCCTTGCACAAAAAACCCAGCCTCTGCTGCTTTCCCAGCTTTCCCAGCCCTCTGCTCCTTACAAAAAGCACTGCTAGAAATACACCTTTCTCCTCATTACTGCCTCTTGGCCAGGGCTTTACAATAAGTAGGATTCAAAAGGAAAAAATTACAAGTTAATTCTGATTTTTTTTTTTTTTATTCCCACCCCCATATTGGCGTGAGCCATACCCAAATCATAATTCCCAAAAATAACGAATTGCAGAACAGGGTAATCAGAAGTAAATTGATATTGATAAATAAGCTTTTCTCCCGTGCAGTAGGTGGTTTATTTTAATCTAATGAGTTTTATATTTTCTGAGCTTTCAGATTCTATGATGAAGAGCCGTCCACGCTAGAATTACAAAGCACTTTGAAATATTGTAATTTTATGGCTCATTTTGTCAGGACTCTTGAAAATGAGATTTGTTCCCAGTGAAAAAATTTGCCCCCTTTTTTTTTTCAGTTCCCTGCAGGGAAAGGAAATAAAATTTCCCTGTTAAATAACTACAGGCCAGGATATTGGTATGCACATGGGAGGGAGAATATGGATACCCACAGGGAATAAGGGGCACAGCTGCTAGCACTTGTCATGACCCACCTGTGATGATGTTTGCAGGAGCAAAAAGCATGGAAAATTCTCTCTCTTCATCCTTCACCCCAAAATCAAAGCTGAGGTTGGAGACAGGGGTGTTTTCTCCCCACAAAGCTCTGCACTTCCCAGCTGGGGTATTCAAACCTTTCTTTTTCCAGGGAAAAAGCTGGAGCTGCTCCTTCCTGACAACTATTAACACCCAAAAGTTTCCCTCCCTTCCAGCAGTTCAGTTCCATTTTAAAACAAGGACAGGAGTGGAAGCATTTCGCTTGGTGCTTCCAGACATTTGCTTTCCCACAGGAAACACACATTATCTGCAAAATGGCATTAAGACATCATTTAGCCAAAAACCCAGGCCCAGAAGGAAATGTCATCTTTAAAATTCTCAGTCCTTGCAGGAAGGCTGTGCCTGAGTTGGAAGTGGTTTTCCAAGCCCCTGCCACAAGATAATCCCAGTAACTACTCAGCTCTGCAGAAGCAACTCACAAACCGTTTACCACAACTGTGGCATCTCCAAGGAAAAGCCAAAAAATGCATCCAACTCATCTTCTGCATCCATGGGATGCTAAAATAACACCCCGAGAGCTTTGGGAAGAGAGCCCCCGTTCCCTGCTGCATCAGTCACTGCCACCCACCCCTCCATGGCAAGGGCAGCTTCATTTTTGGGGAGAGAGAAGTAGGAATTCCCGATGTCTTTCCTTTCAAGTGGGGCAGCACTAGCTCCACAGAGCCTCCAGCACTGGTTGCTAGTCACCACCGGCATCATAGCAACCATTTTCCATCACAAAACCTCTCCTCAGCTGGAGCAGCAGCTCCTGAGCTGGGAGGAAGGATGGGATGGGCCACGGAGACCAAGCCAACAGGCTCCTGGGCTGCACCAACACACAGAAGCAACACGGCAAAGCTGCGGAGCAGATGATGCTAACGTGGGATGAAAAGGTGGAAAAGCAGCCAAGAGCAACAGAGCTTGGCTTAAAGGAGAAAAAGAGGGAGGAAAAATAGGAGGAGGGGGAAGAAGGGTGGGAACTCTTGCTTTAGGAGGAAGTGGAGAGCTGAATGCAGTGAAGTGACACACACAGTCTGGTCTCACAAGACAGGAGCCCCTCTCCAGGCTCTCAGCAGATCTACAGGAATGGACAAAGTGGCAGATGTGAGGATGCTGAAGGCCTGACTCCAAGCCTGCTCAGGAATGGGATGCCAGACACTTCCTTTCTTGAGCCCTGCCTGGAGGGAGGTGGCCTCCCTCTGACCCAGGGCAGGCAGCAGCCTGGCTGCACTTCCAAGCACTGCCATCAAAGCCATGCAGGAGAGGTGTCCAGCATGCTCAGATCCACACAGATCCCTGAGAGCATCCCTGCTGCTGCACCCAGCCCGTGCCCACGGATCCCGGGGGCTGTCACCTGCCCCGGACCTGGCACACGAGGTCTGCCTGGATCAGGGGGCTTTGAAGGGAAAGAAGAGAACAGGATGTGTGTGAAGTGGGATTAAAGGGGGAAAAGCAGCATGTGCTGGAAGGGACTGCGCCTCAGCACCTCCCTCCCTGCCACATCCAGCTGCAGCTGCCAAGGAAGGATGCCCTTTTGGCAGCAGGAGGGAGCAGGGCACAGGCTGTGCTAAAGAATGTCCCCCCAGCAGTGAGAAAGGATTTCAGCATCAGCCTCCAGAGCAAGTCACCAGCCTCAGAACCACCAGCTCTTCCAGTCAGTCACCCAGCTGCATTTTAAAGCTCTGCCAAAGGAGGTGAGTGAGTTATTTAATTTAACTCCATCTCCCTTGGTAAACACTCAGAAGACACCGCTGCAAGCCCAGGACCCTGGTGTGTGTGCACCTGGGACTTTATCCCATCTCCCTGCCTCCAGCTGCCCCTAAGCTCCAGGCTGAGAATTTGCAGCACTAAAAAGAAGCAGCAAGGCTATTTTGTTCAGGCTAATGGTAACTGGAATGTAGATCTTACAACCAGAGGGGAAAAGGGACACTTCAGAAGAAGGGTAAAAAAAATACAATAAACATAGGAAAACCCACAAAAAACCTTCCCACTGATGAACCAGAGCTGCAAAGGCTCTCGGGCCATTTCTTGCCTCATCCAAATCAAGAGGAAGTGTCCTTGCTGCTTTCACACAAAGCTCACTTCCAGCAAGAGGCACTTTGCTGCTCCAAACCTCTCCAAGGCCCGCTGGCTTTTCCAGCTAATAAAAGGGAAGCTCTGCCTGGCGGAGCAGCACTGTGGGCACGCTGGGGATAATCACTGGCTGGCTGCAATTGTAGGAGAAGGGGAAAAAAGTACAGACAGCACAGGGAAAGGAAGATGGGGATACTCAGGAGGAACCCCCTCAAAATCCCTCAGCCCCAAAGAGCAGCCCCAGAGAGCGGGGATTGAATGGAAAGACAAAGGCATGCAGCAGGGATGAAGTTGTTTGGGTTAATGACAGCAGTTCATCACCTGTGACAGGCTGGTTCACGTGAGCCCTCCTGAGAGCACAGAAGTGGCTGAGGGCCCTTGAAGCTGTCCAGTCCCTCTCCTACATGCCCTTCCCAAAGCTGCAGCATGCTCGGGCACCTTGCTCAGTTTCCATTGGGAATTTGCCCCAAGTGACTCTCTCCTCAGCACACATCAAGCAGGACTTCTCTCTTCCCGGGAGAGCAGTGGTTTTATCAAACACACAGACGAGGGCAAAGCAATCCAGGCTCTGGCAGAGGCTCTGAGGGGACAGCACAGCCCTCCCACACCCACAGCAGTTCCCATCGTGAGCCAGGTCCTTGGCTCCAGGACAGGGATTCAAATGGACACTGCAGAAGTGACATCGTGTGCCAGGACTGCCCCTCTGGTCAGAAGGGACTTTAAAGACCACACAGCCAAAGGCAGGGACACCTTCCACTATCCCAGGCTGCTCCAGTCCCATCCAGCCTCGCCTTGGACACTGCCAGGGATCCAGGGGCTCCTCTAGGCACCCTGTGCCAGGGTCTCCCCACCCTCACAGCAAGGAATTCTTTCCTAATATTCCATCTAATCTTCACCTTCATGGACTGAAAAAGTCAGCAGGACCCATGAACAAATATCTCCTGCCCACATTGAAACTTCAAGCTGAGCACAGCCCATGGACAAATGCTACTCCAGCCCCTGGTCTTCACCAAACCCCTGGCAAGATCCAGGACATCTGCAAGATTTGTGTCTTAACCATTGGAATTCCCAGTTCCTTCCCATTTCAGATGCAGAAGCTACACACTGAAATAGAGTCAGATAACAACATCAGCACAAAGGCAGGAATTTCCACCTTTGTAGGTCCTGGGCCACAAAAGCCCCCAAATAAACCTATTTCTCCTGCAACATTATGAGAAGTCTTACTGGAGGAAGCAGAATACTGTAGTGGGGAAAAAAAAAAAAAAAAAGAAGTTTTAGGTTGCACAGGGAACTGTTCATGCTCCCAAAGCAAAGCTCCAGCTCAATTAGCCTGGCTGCAGTATCCTGGCTGGGAGCAGCTGGGATATTTTACACCCTAACAAGAGGCCACAGGCCAGCCCCCTCATCAGGCCAATCCCATATCCTAAAGCTTCTTAAATTCAAAAATAATCTGCACTCCAGACCATCTGCACAGAACATCCAAGGAACTTCACAAACTGAATCCTTTTTTAAGAGGTCCTTTCACCCCCAGCCGCTCAGAAGGAGATTTGCAGGGCCCTTTTTCCTTGCAGCAGGTCAGCAGAGCTGCCATGCCCTGGGCATCACTCTGGAGATTATTGCAGCTGGGCAGCAGGAACGCTTCTGGTGCTGCCTCCCTCCCTGCTGCATCCAGGTGATGCTCCTGAGAAAAGGGGCAGGGGCTGGGGGCCCTCCCCAGGCTCAGCCACGGCAGCCAGCCAAGCTCCACGGCTCCCACCCCCCCTTCCAAACACTGTTGCTCCCACTAATCGCCAAAAAAATAATTAAAAAATTAAAAGGAAGGGACAACATCAATTTTTGCACTTTCCCACAAAGATAGTGTGGGAATACAACTGGGTCTTTAACATTGTATTTTTCACGACACGACCCGACTCCTTGGGAAACAAGAAAGCTTTGTGCCGGGGCTGAAGGAAAATGGAACTACACAGCGATTTCTCCTCCCCTCCTTCCCCAGGACAGGGACGAAGAAGAGGCAAAGGTAAAAAACTCCCTCTGCCAAAACAACCACCCGGATTTTCACAAATGCGAGCGATCCCATGGGAATACTGCACCCCCCGCGCCCCCCCCCCCCCCCCCCACAAAAAAAAAAAAATCCTCCGTGTTGGAANAATAAAATTAAAATATCTCAGCGCATCAGCTCTACCCCACGTGCACGGTGCATCCCAGGCTCCCGCAGGATGCACCGGGAAGATCCCGGGAAGGAAGGAGCAAGGCGCCGGGCTTGTTGCGTGCAGCGCAGCACAGCGAGCTCTGCCAGCCCTCCTGCCCAAGGAACCTGCTGTCAGACGCGGCTTTTCCCCCGTACAGGGAAAAAAAACTCAAACCAACAACAAAGAAAACACACATCAACATAGGGAATGTCCTATTCCAGCATCCCTCTCCTCCCGGAAAACGCTGATGGGCAGGAGAGGCGGCTTGGGGAAGCGATAGTGGCCGGCAAGGTGGNAAAAATAATTAAAAAATTAAAAGGAAGGGACAACATCAATTTTTGCACTTTCCCACAAAGATAGTGTGGGAATACAACTGGGTCTTTAACATTGTATTTTTCACGACACGACCCGACTCCTTGGGAAACAAGAAAGCTTTGTGCCGGGGCTGAAGGAAAATGGAACTACACAGCGATTTCTCCTCCCCTCCTTCCCCAGGACAGGGACGAAGAAGAGGCAAAGGTAAAAAACTCCCTCTGCCAAAACAACCACCCGGATTTTCACAAATGCGAGCGATCCCATGGGAATACTGCACCCCCCGCGCCCCCCCCCCCCCC
>VWYN01004711.1:421292-457478 GCA_013400075.1 Hippolais icterina
AAAATAAAATAAAATTAAAACATCTCAGCGCACCAGCTCTACCCCACGTGCACGGTGTATCCCAGGCTCCCGCAGGATGCACCGGGAAGATCCCGGGAAGGAAGGAGCAAGGAGCCGGGCTTGTTGCGTGCAGCGCAGCACAGCGAGCTCTGCCAGCCCTCCTGCCCAAGGAACCTGCTGTCAGACGCGGCTTTTCCCCCGTACAGGGAAAAAAAAACTCAAACCAACAACAAAGAAAACACACATCAACATAGGGAATGTCCTATTCCAGCATCCCTCTCCTCCCGGAAAACGCTGATGGGCAGGAGAGGCGGCTTGGGGAAGCGATAGTGGCCGGCAAGGTGGTGAGAAAACAGATTTAAAGAAAAGAGGGACTGCAGGTTTTGAGGGAAACGGAGGAAAGCAGCAGCAAGTGAAGAATCAGAGGGAAAAAAAATAACCTAAAACAAAGCGTTTTCCCAAAACGCCCAGGGCGAGTTTGGCCCCTTAAAACGCCGTCCTCCCGTTTTAATAATGTTTGGAGGGGATTTAAAAATCCCACCGCTTCCACTGCGGCTCAGCCCCCACGCGCGGCTGCGGCGCGGCATTCCCACGTCTGGGAAGAAGTTCAGCCCCGGCTTATCCCAGAAACTTTGCGGCTTCTCCGCAGCCCCTACTCCAAATCAGCGCCGGGCTTGGGGGCAGGAGGGGGCACCGTGCCCGGTCCCCCGGGGGCAGCACAGCGGGCACCACCGCACCTTCCCGGTGTTAATTTTGGGAAAGGGGAGAAAGGTTGGGCTCCCCCTCTCCTGCCGCGGAAACCACCGCGCCGAGCGAGTCCCCCCGCCCGAAATAGTAACAAAACCAGCAGGGCTCGGCCCCCAGGAAAACACCTCTGCTCGCTGAACGCGAACCAAGGAGGTTTGGGAAGGGGCACCCCGCGCACAGGGAAAGGGAGGGGGCGATGCCCGCGCATCCCCCCTGGCCCCACATCCCACTCCGCCCGGACGGATAAACCCACCAGGAGCGAGGAAAAGCAGCGGGGCATTACCTGCGGTGGCTGTCTCGGAGCCCGGTGTCAGCGGCGACCCCCCCATGCCCCCCCCGCCGCCCTGAGAGCCGCGTGAGCCGCGGGAGGAGGAGGAAGGGGAGGGAAAGGGAAGGAGCGCGGGAGACACTGACGCGGGCGGCGCAGCGCCCCTCGCCCAGGTACCCGGGATTTCAGCGCCGGCTCCACCTCCTCCCCTCCCGACCCCTCTCTGGGGACTCCCAGCCACCCAAAATCCCCGGCTGGCTCCCCAAATCCCGCGCTCCCCCCGTAGGCAGCAGCCGCCTGCTCAAACCCAACTTCAGCCCGAGCGGGCGCTGGTTACTCAAAGTTTAACTCCACCTCGGGGGCTTTAATTCTCTTTTTTGTTAATGTTGTTGTTTCCGTGACCCGTGCACGGGAGCAGCTGGCAGGGCCCGGAGCAGGTAAATAAATCATAGATGAGCGGGAAGGCGATCCGCGGAGCCGCACGGATATCCCTGCCCGCCTGCTCTCCCCCGCGGGCACCGGGCTGGACCTGCCGAGACACAACTCCCACCGAGCCCTTCTCTGTCCCCCCCGCCGCTCCTGAGCCTGGCAGGGTATTCCTGCCTCCAGCCCAAGGCCTCCCTGCGAGCAGCTTTTGGGAGAAGGGCCGAATGCCCCGTTTCGTGCCGCCTTGGAAGCGACAAAGGCATGGAAAGCCACCTGCGCTGACTCCAATCCTCACACCGAAGGGGTGACTCCGCGATCCCGGGAAGGGGCAGGGCTTTGGGTCCTGCCCTGCTGCCCACACCGGCCTCCCACCGCCACGTGCGGCCGGAGCTTTGCCGTGCACCCGAGCCCACCGCCGCCGGGTTTGATTAAAACGAGAAATAAGTGCAGTTTGTACTGTTAAAGCCCACCCTGGAGCCTTGCCCGGGAATCATAGAATCCCAGAATGGTTTGGGTTGGACGGGACATCAAAAACCACCTCATTCCATCCCCCTGCCACAGCCAGGGACACTTTCCACTGGACCGGGGTGGCCCAAGGCCTGTCCAGCCAGCCTCCAGCGCTTCCAGGGACTTGAGGACCCTTCCCCTGCACTCACCTCCACAGCCCTTGTCCTGGAGCACTAGTAGGCAATGCCCCTGCAGCAGCAGGAGGGGTAATTAAACCTTTGCCTCTCTTGAGCAGCTTCTTCTAATTATGCCATTAGCACAGCCCCGGGGCTGATTGGTTGGAATTGGGCACAGGTCTGCTCCTGGTCCTTCCTGAGGATGGGGGGATTCCCCCACCAAACCTGCCCCAGCTGCAGACACTTCACAGCCCAGAGCCCGCCCTGGCACACCTGCAGCTGCTTTGGGGCTAAAACCCAACGTCCCTGGCAAACAGGTGTGTGCAATGAGCTCTGTGCAGCTAATTAAGTGCTGGCAGATAATTTCCTCACATCACACCTGGGCTGCCTTTGGTTTGTTAAGGAATGGGCCTTGGGGGTCACCAGGAGTGCCAAGGGTGCAGGTGTTAGCTGTTTGGGGCTCTGAGCTGAGCCACGTGCCCTGAGGGGTTTCTCACTCCTGTGGCCTTCATCCCTTCCTCGCCCTCCTCATTATCACACAGCTGTGTGTGTGCAGCCAGGCTCCTCACACCGTGCTCATCCTGGCCACGTCCACAAAGTTAGGCAGCTAATGAGGGAAAGAAATGACAAAACCAGGGAGGAACCACAGCAAAACCAGAGGTGAAGACATGTCTCAGGCCTGGGTGCCTATAGCTGCTCTGGCTTTGCACAGGTGATGTCTCACTTAGGGCCTCTCCTGAAAAATTCAGGTCAGGGTTTCTATTTAAACAGGAGCACACCTCTCCTCTGCCAGGTTCCTGCACCTTGGCTTCACACTGTAGATTTCTGCTCACATCCTAACTGGTTTGGAGATGTGTCACCTGTTTTACACAAGTAAAACAAGGCTGAGTTCCTCCTGGCCTTGGGGTCCAGCCTGGGCTCCCAGTCCCATTCCCGATGGAGTCCAGGCTGCAGCCCCTCCCACCGAGGAGGAGAGGAAGGACTGGGGAGATTTCAGTGCTTAGGTTCACAAAACACACAGGAATTCAGTGTCTTGTGATCTGTACCTCCCTGTCAGGTTTGGTTTAAATCAGGCAGGGACGGCAGTAGCTGTGTGCAGGCCAGACCTCAAACCAGCTCACTGAGCTGATGTTCCCAAGCTCCTGGTAGAAATCCCTGGAGACCCAGCCCCTGGGAGATGTGCCTTTCCACAGGCTCAGGGCTGGGAAAAGAAGGCAGTAGAGGAAAGTGATGCTTTGTGAGCAGAGAGATGCTCCTGGTTGCTGCTGGGATCATAATGAACACCAACCCCAAAGCAAGGAGCTGCGGGGCTGGGGTAACCTCCCTGCTATCCCAGCCTTTCTCCACAGACTCATTACAGGGAAAGCAGATTTTTTTGGAGGCAGATGCCATGACCTCCCTTCTCCATCCTGCCTGTGAACACAGAGCAGCTCAGCAGAGCCTTTCACAGCCTCCTGGCACCACTCACTCAACCTTGAAATTGTACTGCAGGGCTTCTCCCCCTCTCATTTCCCACTCAGCCACGGAACATTCCTGCATCCAGCTCTCCTCGTTGCTCTGCGGTAAGAGCTGAGATTGCTGTTTGTCTCTAAATATTTGAAATAGCACAGGCGAGCAGGTAACACAGGGGCACGTGCAAACCCTGCCCTGCCAGGGTGCTGAATTGTCTCTGCCTGCCACGGACCACGTTCTGCCGCGGGCCCCAGGCTCTGCGCGGACAGCGCTGCCTGACAGCCCGCCCGTGCAATATTGGGCCATCAGTCATTTCTTCACGCCTCCTTTTCCCCAGGAGTCTCCCACAAGTGCCCCTGCAAGTGCTTCCCCAAACTACCCTCCTTTCTTCTTCTTTTTTTTTTTTCTTTTTTTTAGTAAATAAGACCTGTGTAAAAGTGCAAGGCCATTTTCATGCTCAGGAAAAAGCCGCCTGCTTCCACTTAATTTTTGGGAGGAAACACGGTGATTTTTTTCCCCCCAGACCACAACCCCAGGTGCTATGGTGTATCCTTCCTGTCCCATGGCTTTCCAGCACCCCCGGGGGCTGTGTGGGTTGGGATGGTGGCGTGAGGGAGGCAGCTCCCCTCCTGCTACCCTCTCATCCAAGCCACGGAATTAATTTGTAGAGCCATCTTGGAGTTTTCTTTTCGACCACCTGTGCTGTGGCTGACAGTGAGCTGGCTTTTCCGGTGTGAAATTAATTTCTAGGTCCATTTCACCCAGAATTTTAGGGCCAATATTAGAATCATGCTGTTTGTTTAGGAATTTATGAGAGAAGGAGGCTGGTGAGAAAGCCGAGCAAAGTTAAGGGACTGCTGGAATTCTCTCCCTGAAGAAGAGCAGCACTGAAAGAACAGCTGGTTTTGTTTTGTTGGGTTTTTTTTTCCTTTAGAAATACAGAAGTACTAGGGTTTCAAATTGCACCTTTGTAAGGCGATCCTGTGTAGACAGCAAGAGGGGCAGAAACTGGGCTCACCTTTGTAGCACAGACCTAATTCTGTGGGAATTCCTCAGGGATCTCCCAGCTTCTGTTTACAGGTGGGTGCATGTGAGCCACCCCTGGACCAAGCATTCCTGTGGTGATGACACAAGGCAAGAAGGATCAAGGTGACTTTGGTGAGCCCCAAAAAGCCTTGCAGGCCCTGGCTGAAGCCCTGAAGCTCTGCAGACCCCAAAGCAGCCTGCTTGCAGAACTGTCTCTCTGTGCAGCCCAAGGTGGAGCCAGCAGGACCTGTCCCCTGCTAGGGGCATCGAGAGCACCCTGCAGCCCCAGGCTGGGCTCCTTAGATCCACAAGGGGTTAATGAGGGTAAAAAAACCCCTTTGGAGCAACTCTCTGCGCACTGAAAGCACGTTCCCCTCAGCCCTTGCCGATTTCCTAGCGATGGGCAATGTCAGTAAACTTGGAGAGGGTTCAGTGGTGATCCAGGTGATCCTTGTCAGGAGCAGCGACAGCGAGAGGGGACAACTGTGGGACTACCCCGAGTCACTTCATGCCACAAACCCGAGTCACCTTTCTCCCAGCTCTGAGCCCTACCTCAGCAACTCGGGTTTTTCCCTTCCCCTCGGTTCATTCTCTTCCTCAGCAGAGGAAAAGGTGCCATCTACAGGCACAGAGAATCCATGAACAGGCGCTGGGAATCCGCACCACAGCCGTGTCTCCTGTCCCCTGCCATCACACCCTCGGCCGGGCCCCCTGCCCTGTAGCGCGGTGCTGGAGCCGCTCGTTCCCAGTTTGGGGTCCGGGAGCACCAGAGGGCTATGCCGGGGGGAGGATGAGCTCTGTCCCGGCCAGCCTGGGGCACACCTGGATCTGAGCTTGCTGCCAACTCGGTGAGCAGCAAGATAAAAACCCGAGGGAAGGCGATGGCCCATCTGCACAGCCGGGGGGACCGGCAAAGGGGACACAAAGGAACTTCGGTCACGCTGCTGCCTCCCGGGAATCCTGGGGGGCTCCTGTGCTGCGCCCCCAGGCTCACAGCTTCCACAGCCCCGCGGGTCTCAGGCTGGCACCGTGCTCCTCTCCTGTCTTGCTTTGCTCTTCCAGTTGCCTCTCGCTTAACCAACTCTGATTAGGGCCACACGTTTGTGATTTAAGGAGGCGAGCCAGGAAAATAAGAAACTGCAGGAAGAAGGGCGAATAACACCGGATAACCTGTCCCCTGTGTGAGAAGGGACAGCGGGGTGACAATAGCAAGGGGGACCGCTGGAAGGGGGTGAGTGCGAGGCACCGGTGAAGAGCCCGTGGTGCTGGTTAAGGTTCAAGGGTGCTCCCAGGAGAGGAGGAAAGCTCTCCCCATCCTGCCGAGCCAAGGCTGGCAAAAGGAGCGGAGCCGAGGCCAGGCGGGTGGGATCGCTCCTCCGAGCCCGGAGCTTGCTCCTGCTTTAAAAACCCTTCTTACCTCCCGGCTCCTGCTTCATTTCCAAGGCATTTGTCACAGCAGACGCTCCATCCCGCCCCGCCGGGGATCCCGAGCTGTGCAGCGAGGCGGGGTCACAAAATCTGGGATGGCAGAGGAGCTGGGAAAGGGGTCTGGGCGCCCCATACATCAGCAGGGGGGGCTGGCGGAGGGATAGCTCTGGGTACAGCTCTGCCCAGCCCGCTCCGGGCACGCCGGGATCCGCGCTCGGGCAGCCCCAGCTCCTGCGCTCCCTGGCATGATAAATTAGGAGGGAAAGTTTCTCATCTCAGTTTGTTCTCGCAGCGCCGTCCAACAGAGCACAAGCCTGTCTAATCAGGAGCTGCAGTCCTTCACCATCTGTTTGGAGCCTAATTACGAATGCAGAAAAATAATGTGCCTTACAATTGCACCAGTAAATGCTGTAAATGATTTAAATGCATGCATATGTTCCCTGCAGAATTCAGCATGCATCTGCGACTTCTTCTGCTCACATTAGGCACACAAATCAAGGGAAAAAATACCCAGATCTGATGAACAGCATGTCCCTAGGATGGTGATTTTTATCCCTTTTTTTTCCCCCTGCTGGAATGGCAAAACAGGGCTTTTTTGTAACAATTCATCCAGCAGCATTTTCTTTGCTTCCATTTTAAAAACTGTTTATCACTGCTGTGTAAATATAGTACAAATTACTCCATAAAACATGTAAAAGGAGAACAGCAGCCGGGCAAGCCTGCAGCTGGCTGGCGAGGTTTCAAAGCTAAAGTTTGTTTTTTTCCTCTGGGGCAGCCGTGGAGGGGCAGGATCAGCCCAGCTCATCTGCTGAGGATGGTGGCCCTTCCCAAGCCCCTAGTGATGTTTCATGGAATCACAGAAAGCTTGGAAGGGTCCCTAAAGAGCATTACAGAGGTGCTTCCCAGGGAGTCACAGCACTGCACCAAAGCTTCTAAAATGCAAAGGCAGGTGCCACAGATGGAGAGGGGGCAGCATTCCTACCCCATGGGCACTCCACAGAGGGAGGACAGTCCAGACAAGGCTTTGGAGGCCAGAGAGACAGAGGGAAAATCATTTGTGAGTGATGTAAAGTGCATATAGCTCCGTAACAAAAATTCCCTTTCCTCCTCCAGCACATTTGTCTGCTTCAAAGCCCCCAGAACCAACACTTAACCTGGTCCAGCTCTGAAGCAGAGAGGGGGAGCTGGCACCACCGAGGTGAGAGGGGAGAAAACCTGGTCAGGCACAGGCTCAGCTGGTCTCCTTTGAGCAGAAGCTGCAACAGATGCATCTCCTCCACTTTGTGCCCTTTCATCCCTCCCTCTCCTTCTCCCTTGCACCCTGCTGCTTTTGCTCTGATGCTTTGTCAGTTCCCAGCTTTCCTTCCCCCCTTGGCCAGTTGGATTGAACTCCAAAGGCTGCTGGAAAAGGCAGCATGGGGCAAGCACAGCATCCTCTCTGTGCTGGGCTGCCAGGCCCGGCAGGGCTGGGGCTCTCCAAACCCTGGGTCACGGTGCCAGCAGTGCTGGGCGCCACACAGGGATTTGTGCCTTTGACTCTGTTTCACATCGTGGGCTCACCCTCAGGAACTCTGTAGTGCCTGCATGGCTCGTTTTACACCCACAGACCAGAGGGGGCCAAGCCTGTGGAAAGCACGTGGCCCTTCCCGTGCCAGCCGGATCAACACCCGCCTTCCAAGATGGGAAAACAGCCCTGCCGGCTGAGGGGATGGTGAGAACCACAGAAACAAAACCTGGGAGATGGGAAAACAGCCCTGCCGGCTGAGGGGATGGTGAGAACCACAGAAACAAAACCTGGGAGATGTAAAACAGCCCTGCCAGCTGAGGGGATGGTGAGAACCACAGAAACAAAACCTGCATTTTTGGGCAGGTGAGGAGCACACATGGGCCCAGCTCAGCTCCAGCCCTGCCCACACCCAGGGTGCTCCTCTGGAACTCGGACACTGCAGTTCTGGGGAACAACTCACTCTGGTAAAGCTCTTGGAGAACAAGGTAGCAGTGTAATCTCCCAGCTCAATGTCATGAAGTAGTTTTGGATCCCTGCAGTGTTCCTTCTGGCTAGAGCACCATTCCAGGCCTGGGAACTGGGCTCCATGGCTGCTTTTGTTGTCAAAGATGCATTCATCACAGGACCCTGGAGTAAGTTTGGGTTGGAAGGGAGTGTGCTGACCATCTGTTTCCAAACCCCTGCCATGGGCAGGGACACCAACTCAACCCACCCAGGCACTTTGGTGCACCCCAGATCCAGCAGCGTCCATTCCTCCTCAGCAGCACCATTTCCCTCCTCATCCTGCTTTTCCTTACCTGGAGCTCCTTGCTATGGCCCATGCCAAGCAGCAGATGTGGCTTCTCCCAGGCACTGTAATTGCTTCCCTGCCATTAGATGCCATTCCCTATAAATTATCCCTCCCCTCTTGCAGGGGGATCGCTCACGGCTCAGAGGCCTGGCAGCATTGTGGCATTCCCAGCAGCATTCCCTGCTTTATGCCCAGACCAGGTTCTTGCCCAATTTGCATCTGAATGGATTTTCTCTCTCATTTATTGACCTTCCTTAGCTGTATGCCACCAAAAACAAAGGATAAATGCCCTTTTTGCTCACCTCCCCCCCTGCCACAGGAATGTTCTCCACACCTACCTGCATATGGCATTTGGGGATATTCCACTGGAATATCTCAGAGCAGTGATCTCAGGGCTCCTCTACCCAGCCCTTGACAGGGATTTCTCTGAGTTTACAATCCAAGCTGGGAGAGAAGGATGACCAGAAGGAAAAATGCAAGCTAAAACTGCATGCATCAGTGCATCTCCAAGAGAAATTATTCCAGGCACCAGTGGCTGTACAGGATCAAGAATTATCTTTATTAGCAACGGTACTGGATAATTAAGTTCTCCCTCCAGAGGAATTTGGTCTGTAACACAGAGAGTAGGATCAGAGATGCAAAGCAGTAAAAATCCAAGCCAAATCTCATCATTCCTTGGATTGGGGGGAATTGCACAGTTTGAAGACAGGCCCACCAAAGGCCACACAGGGACTTTTTGGTTGCCAGCACCAAGCTAGGTTGGGCTTTTTGACCAACTGCAGCATTATTCCAGCACCAGGGAGGCAATGGGAGCACTGACCTCAGGAGGGGCACCCAGCATCCTGGTCCCCAGCCCTTGGGTGGGCCTCCATGTGGGTCAAGGCAGTCCCTGGTCAAGGGCTCCAAACCCACCAAGGGGACAGGATTAAGAGCCCACACATCCCATAAATCCGCTCCTCACTACTGCACACTCACCAGATTCTCCACTTGTGTCTGGATTTTATGTTGAAATAAAAATCAGTCGTAAAGCAAAATTCTGGGCCAAGGGGCCCAAACGAAACACTGGAAAGGATTTATGTGAAAAACCCAGTGTCCACCACACCCACATGGCACCCCAGGGCAGTAACCACCATGGATCCTGCTGTTCTCCCAGCAGAGCCCCACATCCAGCACCTCCACCACTATGTGGGCAAGCAGGAGGTGCTGAGAGAGCATCCCAGTAATGGAGCATCTGCTCCTAACCCAGTCTTAAAGGAATTAATTTCTACAGACAACATCTCTGAGGCATCACTGCACTGCCAAGCTCTGCCATTACACCCTTGCTTATCAGTTCACCTCTTGCAGACCATAAATCCAGCCAATTTGAGAAAATAAATACAATAATCGGATTTAGTCCAGGCTGTGCTGGCATATGGGAGTTTAAATGGCTTTAAAAGCCAGTCATCTTTGGGTGGGCCATATTTTTGGGTGTTGCAGTAGCTCACCCCTCTGAAAACATCTGGAGGCCATATGGTGCCTGTCTACATGAATTAACCAGATTTCTGCTGTGAACCTCACACCAGGGCCCCTCTCATACCTCTCCCTGGCTTTCACAGAGCTCTCTGAATGCAGACTAAAGACACCCTAAAAACCTCAGGTTAGGCCCAGTCAGCATTTCACCTCCCTTGGGGGTCACACCACAGTCACAGCAGGAAAAATGCTCCTCTCAGCTTGGCCAGGGAATAGTCCCCAACACTAGTGGCACCATGCTAGCAGGTAGATGATCCCTCAATTCAATTTTACATGGAAAAATTAAAGCAAGCAAAATTCCAAGTGAAGCAGTTTCCCTTATGTGTATATATATTTCTATTTTTTGTGCAATGATTGTATGAAATCTGTTCAAAACGGTGCCCCGATCCCTGGGGCAGCTGCTACTCACTCCCTAAGTTGTGGAAAGGTGCTCCAGGGCTCAAATCCCTTTTAGTTCATTGTTATGGGAAAAGAATATTGTTTACTTAGTCACAGCTCAGTGAGGGATGATCCCCCCCAAGTCCACCCAACCTCTGAAGGGCTGAACTCGTAACAGCACAGCAATAAAACCCATGGTGCCCCCAAAAGCCCTGGGTTCAGCTTAAAACCACTGGCACATGGGTAAGGGATGGTATCCCTGTGTCCCTGGTGCTTCCCTGAGTTCCCTGGGGAAGATGAGGCTCTTTTGGTCCCTGCTCCATTAAACTGGGGAGTGACAATGTCTGACAGAACCTTCCCAGGCATAGGGGATGCCCCTTCCCAGAAGGGAGACTTTCCCTCTGCACCCCCACTGGATGCAGCTACCCCCCTCCCAGCAGAGCCTGCCTCAGGTAGCCTGACAGGTAGCCTGCCTCAAAACCACAGGATACATGACTTTTTTGGGAAAAAACCCCAAACCCTAAATACCCAACAGCAGCACCACAAACTGAGGGCATCCTCCTCCTCCTCCTCCGGCTGCCCCTTTACACAAGGTGCACCACAAAAACAGCACAGGCAGAGCCCACAGCCAGCCCCAGCACAAGGTAAAAGGTCATCAGCACCCCTGCTGCCTCAGCTAGCTCTTTTGGCACGATTTTGGGGCCGTAGACCATGACCAGCGTGCCCAGGTAGCCATTGCTGAGCCCCAGCAGCGCCGTGAACACCACAGGGTAGATGTCGCGCTTGAACAGCACGGTCCGGATGTGAGCCCGGGGCTGGTAGTTGCTGAGGATGAAGAGAGGGAGGAAGATGGTTCTGAGGAGGACGAGGGCAGGCAGCAGTTTGCTCTTGGGGCCAGGCACCTGGATCCAGGCAGTGACCTGCCTCCCGCACCAGTCAGCAAAGTTGTAGAGCAGGAAACACGTGAGTGGTGTGAAGTACTTGGTGCTCCACGGGCTTCCCGAGGATTTGCTGACAGACTCGATGTTGGAGGAGAGGGAAGGGAAGATGATGATGGAGATGAAGAAGACGTAGAAGAGGCAGAAGCCGAGGAGGGCGGTCTTCTGCAGGATGGGGCGGAGTGGGGGGATGCCAGCGCTTCTTGTGGGGAACGAGGGACTCGTGGTGCTTGCTGGCTCTGCCTCGTCCTCCATGGAGCTGTCAGGGGGCACGGTGACCAGAGAGGGGCTCTCCTTCTGACTGTTCAGGTAATACCTGGAGAAAGAGACAGAGGGAAGCACGGGGGGAATGCAACTGAGATTTGGAGAGAGGGCAGGAGAGAAGTTGGAGACACAGGTATGCTTGCTGGACCCAGCAACTCAACCACCCCTCCAGCTCCCACCTAGTACAGAGAGGTGACCCTTGCAGACCCACCAAACCCTCCCCCATCTCTCTGCACCCTCAGTGTTCACAGAGGGGACCCTACTGCATGCAGGCACTTGGGAGCAGGGGGCTCTTGTGGATATGATTTTCTGAGCCTGAGAGAATTTTTAGCTTGTGCTAGCTTTCCCAAGGGAAACCTTTTCAACAGTTTCTCTTCCCAAAACAGCTTTGTGTAAATAAATACCTGCCCATGACATTTCTAAGTAAACAATATTCTTTTCCCATAACAAACCTCTCTTCAGGTATTGTGTACTATTCCTGTAGTTTAACCAATGAATTTGAGAGGTGTCAAACGCTATGCACCAATAACGTGCTTTTTAGCACAACATGCTATAAAAAAAGGAGAATGAATTGTAAATAAAGCCTTCATTTTCTCTTCTGTCTTCTGAGAATTACTAGAGTCAATTACCCTTATTTCATGTCTTATGACAACAGGCTCTGGGGGCCTACAAGCACCAACCACACCAATGGGTCACACACATCCGAGTGGCAGACACGATATGGGGGCACTCCTGGCTGGCTGCCTGCAGAGTAGGGCTCTCTGCTGACTCCACACATTTTGGGAGCACAAGCATCAGCAGTCCTGGGAAAGCTTGGCAGAAACTCAGCAGGCACCCAGTTTCAGCCTGTGGTTTCGGTGAAAGAGGAAGCGCGGCTGGCGGCGGTGACAGGGCAGGGCCCAGAACGGTGAGCATCCCGTGGATCCCCCAGCAATCCCACTGCCAAGCCTCCATGGGATGCCCCTGGCAGGCTGGCACACACCTGGAGTAGTCCAGCCTGGGCAGGAGCAGGTACACCATGATGCAGACGACAATGAAGATGTCGGCGGTGAGGAAATAGGCCAGGGCGCTGTCGGTGACATCGGCCGCTGCTGCCAGGTCTATCACAGAGGCCACAGCGCTGATGGTGCCACCCATGGCCTGCCCTGTGTGGGGGGACACAGTGGGCACACTGAAGGACAGGGAATAAGGTGGAGAGCCCAGAACCTCCTCTTCTGGCATGCACAGGTCCCCAGGGGACACAGCTCAGGCCCTCCCCAAACCTGGCTCAGGGTGCAGCTGCACCAAGCACCTCCTCTCCATTCCCACCCCTCATGTCTTTGTGGGGCTGCAGCAGCACAGCCCTGGTGCCATCCTGCACCCCCTTCCAGCACAGCACAGTGCACACAGGGGTCAGGATGGGACCCAGCCTGCCGGGCTTGCAGGTCCCCAGTCGTGCAGAAAAAGTCCAAACCTTTACCAAAGCCTAACCCTGGCTTTCCACTAGCACACACATAATCAGCCTCTCTTCTGCACTCCCCCAGATGGGAATTGAAGCCACCAGCAGCAGGAATGCCATCTCAGAGACGTGGTGCTTTCTTTTTCTGAGATAAACTCATTAAAACACTCCTGTCTTGGCCCCAGGAAAAATATCACCATCCTGATTTTTTTTCCCCTTCTCCTCTTGGTTTGTCAACCATTCCACAGCACATTTATAATATTATCAAAGCTCCAGGGAGCTCATCACTCACTGCTCCCAACTCTCATGGAAATGCTGATCAGAAAGGAGCAGACAAGGCAAAGCTGCAGATCCCTCTCTGAAATGGCAGGGCAGGGGGATGTCATCTTCCCTCCTTTCTCCCTGCACCCAGCAACTCTCCAGGGTCAGTTTATGGCTCTTTAGAGAAACCAAAGCTCACATGACCGAGCAAGTTTCTCCTCCAGCAACTTCCCTTTATCATTAGGGCAAAGTTAAGCTTCTAAAACAAACCCCACATGACAAAACCCCTGCGGCAGGAGAGAGAAAACCACAGAGCCAAGCAGGGAAAGTCCAAAAGCACGCTCCCAGCAGGATCACCCAACCTGAGATCAGAGCCTGCAGGTTCCTCATGGGGAAGCAGCTGCTCAGGCCGAAGATGCTGCTGGAGAAGACGGTGGAGGCACTGCTGACCACGGCCACGCAGCCAACGGTGAGGGCGAAGAAGCTCGTGGTCCAGGCAGAGGTGTCCACCTTCACCAGCACAGTGATCACCAGGAAAACAGCCAGCATGACAAAGAGGGAGGACAGGATCCGGACACTGGCAGGAACCCTGGGGACAGGGGGAAGAAGTCACTCCTGCATTTCAAACCACAACGGGAAGGTTCAACATGGGAGGACAACTCCTGTGCTGGCAGAGGGGGCAAAGAAAATAAAGAGAGGTGGGAGGAGATGAGGAAGCAGTGAGGCAAGGGAGAGAGGCAGGGAGCTGTAATCTGGAGATTGGGCATGCAAACCCATGCCTGCAAGCATGCAGGAGTTTGATGTGGGATAAGGAAGGGTACAAAGGCCTGAGGCTGTTAGAGATTTAAGTCAAGCTTGCAACAAGGTGCAGCCGGTCCATTTCTTATCCCAGTTCAAGGGCTGGTAAGACCAAGGCAAGGTGTTGCTCCTACCTGGATGAGCTTGGCTTTTGTGGACCCCCTGATGACAATAAAGGTATTTTTAAGAATACCTTTCACACAGAATCACTAGGTTGGAAGAGACCTTCAAGGTCATTGAGTCCAACCCGTGCCCTAAGGCCTCAACTAAACCATGGAAACAAGTGCCACAACCAGGGATGGTGACTCCCCCACCTCCCCAGGCAGACCATTCCAGTAAATGGTCTTTCTGTAAAAAAAATTTTCCAAATATCCAACCTATACTTCCCCTGGTGCAGCTTAAGACTGTGTCCTGTCAGTTGCTGCCTGGTCAAAGAGACTGACTCCCACCTGACTACAGCCACCCTTCAGGGAACTGTAGAGTGATAAGGTCACCCCTGAGGCTCCTTTTCTCCAGGCTAAACAACCCCAGCTCCCTCAGTCCTTCCCCACAGGCCTTGTGTTCCAAGGCCCTCCCCAGCCTCCTTGCCCTCCTCTGGCCACGCTCGAGCCTCTCAACGTCCACCCTAAACTGAGGGCCCAGAGCTGGACACAGCACTCAGTGTCCATCCTAACCTGAGGGCCCAGAGCTGGACACAGCACTCAGTGTCCTTCCTAACCTGAGGGCCCAGAGCTGGACACAGCACTCAATGTCCTTCCTAACCTGAGGGCCCAGAGCTGGACACAGCACTCAGTGTCCTTCCTAACCTGAGGGCCCAGAGCTGGACACAGCACTCAAGGTGTGACCTCACCAGTGCTGAGTGCAGGGGAAGAATGACCTCCCTGCTCCTGCTGCCCACACCATTCCTGATCCAGGCCAGGATGCCCTTGGCCTTCTTGGCCAGCAGGCCACACTGCTGCCTCATGTGCAGCTGCTGTCACCAGTACCCCCAGGTCCCTTTGTGTCTGGGCACTGTCCAGCCACACCATGCCCAGCCTGGAGCATTGACAGGGGGTTTTTTGTAGGCAAAATGCAGGACTCGCCACTTGGACTTATTTAACTTCATCCTATTGCACTCTGCCCATCCATCCAATCCTTCCAGGTCTCTCTGCAGAGCCCTCCTCCCATCCAGCAGATCAACACATGATCCCAGCTTAGTGTCATCTGCAGATTTACGAATGAAAGGCTCAATCCCCACATCCGTGGTGTCACTGAAAATATTGAACAGAGCTGGCCCCAGCACAGAGCCCTGAGGAACACCACTGGTGCCTGGCTGCCAGCTGCATGCAGCACCGTTCCCCAGCACTCTCTGGGCCCGGCCATGCAGCCACTTCCTAACCCAGCACAGAGTGCTGCTGTCCAAGCCCTGGGCTGCCAGCTTTGCCAGGAGTGTGCTGGGGGAGACAGTTTCCAAGCAATTAAGCAAGAAATTCCTTAGGAATTTATTTACTCAAGCCAACTGCAGGCACCTGTGGAGCAAGGTGCTTCTCCCACTTCATCTCAGCCGGCTGCAACTCAGGCAGGAGCAAGGATGGGAATTTTGGCTGCATAGGGAGGCTGAGCTCAGGATGGTCTCCCCCAAGGGAAGGGCAGCCTGAGCTGGGAAACTGGAAAGAAGACAGGAGCAAAGCCAGGGAGAAATGTGGCTCGGGCACTTGGGATCAGAGCAATACCTACTTGTTGACAAGCAAGAAGTTTCCAATCAGGCACAGCACTGAGGGCACCGTAGAAGCAATGGAGATGTAACTCTCAAAATAGTCCTGCCAGGAAAAAAAACAAAACCTCAAAGCAAAGTAAAAAATGTTGTAGGGGGCAACAACACATGAATTTCAGGTCTTGAATATGACACAACAGGGAGTTATGGTGTAGGTATCCACCTTGTTGTATTGTAGCCCATGTTGAAAATTGCTCAGAGCAATGGCAATTCTGGGATTCACCCTCCCATAGACCTGGGCTTTTTCAGGAAATCAGGGACATAAATTCAGAAGGAAAAAAAATAAACAGTGAAAGAAATAGCTGCCATGGTGCTGTGCACCATCAAAGAGTGTCTGCTCCCTCTCCTTGTCTCAAGGGGCTTAATCCCATTTTTTTGCTGCAGGAATCTCAGCCAGCAGGTAGGATGATGCACACAAAGGGGAGGATGACCTACATGCCCACCCTGATCACAACAGGTTTTCATTTTCTGCACTTATCCAGCTACAAAGATGGGGTCTCATCATGTCCAACCAGGAGAAGGCACTTGGCACATTTTCTCTGCAGAGTTCATTATTTTTTACAGCTTTGCATCATTTTTAATCAGTTTACAAGCATGTTTGCCTCTTCTTCCCTATCAGGAGCTTCACTGGAAGCAACAGGAAATCTAATAATCACTCCTAGAGGGTCCAGATAGGCAGAGACTTAAATGCCTGTGCTTATGGCATCAGCTCAGCCAAGCAGGAGGCTCAAAGCTCTGTGGCCACATGATGAATCATAGGAGGAAAGACAAAGCAAAATGCAAAGCTGGCTGCTAGAACTCCAGCTTATTTACCTACCTGCTTAAAACAAACCTCCAAACCATCCTGGGGATACTCAGTAAACTTCCGAGTTAACTTGCCTCTGCTTCTGGTGAGGAAAAATGATTTTCTAATGCTTTGCTCCAAGCTGAAGTGTACTCAAAGTAACCCAGCAGAGATGCTGCATTTTCAGCATCCCAGGGAAATATTCATTCATTCCCAGCAAATGGGTTCACACCAGCAGTGAGAAGAGAATTGGGCAAGTACTTAAGAGCTCTTGCACCATGTTTTTAATGCAGCTGCAGAATGGTGGGTGGCAAATTTAATCCATGCCTGGACCAGTGGAAAATATCAGGCTCCATACTCATCTCTCCTGTTTGTTAGGTTTTAATCCATCTTCAGTAGCAACTCTTCTACCTCCTTGGGTATTCCCACCCTTCACAGATATGCTTTCATTTCTGGCACTGCAGGATATACCTAGTTCTTCTCCCTTTCTGCTGAGCCCTTAAACCCCAAAGCACACCTGACATCTTCCTCTCACATCCAGTTCAGACGGGGGAAGGTGCCACCCCTCAGCCACAGAGCTGAGGCACATAGTGGAAGTGTTTAACCCCATATTAACCTCAAACACCATGCCACCATGCCTTAAAAAGCTCCAGACCAAGAACAAAGCATCATGGTGACAAATCTGAGTAGTTTCTATTCTGCTCCAGCCTGGACTTGGCAGCTGGGCTCCTGCCAGGCTGGAAAAAGAATCCAGGTCCCTGATGGGGGCTGAAGGCACTGGAGTGTTACTGAGCACGGGGCATGAAATTAGCAGCAGTGCAAAGGCTGGAACCAGGAGCAGGCTGTCAGTCAGAGGTGCATCCTTCCAGTTCTGTGTGCAGGCAAACCCTCCTGCTGCAGCAGCAGGGCACAAACTGGGCTGACTGGTTTAGTGTTGATCACACTCGACTGCCACAGAACAGCCACGTAGCTTTTTGTTGGAGAAAGGAAAAAGCATCACTCCATGGCCACACAGGGAGAGGAGATACACCTTTTCAGCAAAGAAATGGCTGACCCAGCCAGTACAGCTGTGCAAGCAAACACCTACATTAACACACTTTACTTAAACCCAGCTTTTTTTCAAGAGGATCAGCATGATGTAGAGGCAGCGAGGAACATGTGGGATGCAGGGAATATGAGGGAACTCTGTGCCATAAGGTGACACAGCACCTTTCACCTCTCTCTGAGCACCTTCACTAGCACAGACACAGATCATTTTGGTCTTCAGGCAGTGCAGGAGCTGGGACACTGCCAGTCCTAGAAACTTAGGATTTGGGGTATAGTAATACATATAAGTTAAGATGGAGGATTTGGGCTGTTTTGTCCTTCTTCACTTTCTTCTTCCTTCTTCTCAGGTTTGGGTGATCTTTTCTAATTGGTTAGTAAAAGCCCACATTGTGGATACCAAGCAATCTTTAATCAGGTTATAAATAAAAATAACTTAGGTGTCAGGTTTTAAATGGTTTTGCTTATTGTTTAAAAGTCCTTGAAACAAGTTAGAATTAGCCATTTTCTTGCCTTCTTAGACAGGGCTCACATCTCATGAGTTTGTAATAGATAAGGACAATAAATTTCAGAGTGAGACTTTAAAAACAATGTCTCCTGAGTTTTATTCGCCCTGACCTTGGAGCAGGAAACAGCCAAGAACTCCCACAGGGCACTATCAGTTTAATTCAGTTTCTTGCTTTCCAGCAGCACACCTGTAACATCCTGCTATCAGCACTTCCCTTCTTTCCCATCAAAAAAGCAGCTGACACTCAACAACTATGAAAATTCAAAGAGCTGTGGGTATACTGGTGTGAGAAATCCGAGGGGAAACGTGGGCCTCACACCTGTCCCTGTGTTTATATAAAAACAAAAAGTGCCCAAACCACCTGAACAAGCTCTGCCACGAGAGGAGGACGTGATGCAGCCTCATCGCTCCAACGCTTTTTCCAGCCACAAAGAAACCAACCCACAGCCTTGTCAGGGAGGCACAGGGAAGTAATCCTGCAGTGGCAGGAGGAGCAAGAGAAGGCAGCCTTTAACCTGCCACCCCAAGGCTGCCTCATCCATCACCCCGTGACAAACTCCTCGCTCCATATGCCACAAGCCAGATGTTGATCACTGCAAGGAGATACTTGTGGCACACCTGCCAGGTCCTGAAGAACACAAAAAAGACCACCACAAAGATGCCTTGCACTGTAGAAATTGCCCTGTGAACGGTTAATTTTTTTAGATTCAGATTTTTACCTTAACACTCAGCAGTCCAAATACAGGTAAAAGGCAGACCACAAAATGATTTGAACCATCTTCCCTGCAGCTATTTGTAAATAAATACCAAATAGACCTTTTCCTCTGGTTTGCAGCAGGTGAGACCCTAGAGGATGTTCACTTACCTTCTGGGGAAGTGGAGGGGGAAAACGAGCAAGTTAGGAAGGAAAACAGGTTATTTTTTCTGCCTCAAAAGCAGCACTCACCCGCAGGTCTGAGGCCACCTGCCCCACCGGGCCTGACTCATCAGAGCAGTTCTGCAGCTTGTACCTCCAGTAGTGTTTGGCCGTGATGAAGAAATTCCAGGGCAGGAGGGACCCGATGCCCAGGAGGAAAAATATCACGTAGGCCCCATGCCAGCGGTCCCTTGGCTTCTGCCGGCTGTACCTGCTCCCCACGGCATCCTCCAGCAGGGGCTCCTGGTCCGGAGGAAAGCTGCCGGCTGCCGGGATCATCGTGCTGGCACGCTGGGAAAAACAATCGCCCACAATGATATCGTCACACCAGGGTTCCAAAGTGCCGCTCCCAAGCTGTGGCTCCATCCCTCCTTGGGCCCCAGCAAATTATGGAATCACGGAGGGGTTGGGGTTGGAAGGGACCTTGAATCCCACCTCACTCCAACCCCCCAGCCATGGGCAGGGACACCTTCCACTATCCCAGGTGGCTCAAAGCCCTGCCCAGCCCGTGGCACTGGCACGGATCCAGGGGCAGCCACAGCTTCCCTGGGCACCCTGTGCCAGGGCCTCAAGCAGCCAAATACTGGAGGAGTGAGCCAGTAATGGAAAGGCATGGGGAAAAGGACTAAGAGTCAGCAGATTCCACCCATATTTCCGTCCGTAATTAATAATTAACCTCTCCCCTTGGACCTGCAGGAGTAAGAAATCTCGTTTAGCTCATGTCAGGTTCCAAAACAGAAAAAAAACCAAAACCAAGAGCTGCCAAACCAACAGCGCCGTCGGGCTTTGCAGAGCAAGGTGTAAACTCGTAGTAACACCGCTGGGCTTTCCGAAACGACTTGTAAACTACTACAACATCACCGAGGCTTGGCGGAGCGGCTCCCAAACCCAACGCGACGTCACCCGGCTGAGTACAATGACTCACAAAGACCCACGGCATGGCGTGGCGCACGAAAACCACCTGTGACCGCCGCAGGAGGCCGGCAGCGGGCACCGGGACACGCCGCGGCCGGGCTGGGCCCGGAGCCTCGGAGCCGACCCCGAGCGGCGCCGGCGAAACTCCCGCCCAGAGAGGCCGGGCAGAGCGCGGGGGAGGCGGAAATGCCGGAAACCGCGGGGTTTGCGAACGNNNNCTTTAATGGACAGGCCACGCCCCCTCACCACCACGTCACGCCCCCGTCCGGATTGACCACGCCCCGCCTGCCCCGCCTTTACAGGTCAGGCCACGCCCACTCACCCCCACGCCACGCCCCCGCCCGGATTGACCACGCCCCGCAAGGCGAGGCTGGCGGTACAGACTGGCCACGCCCCCTGGGTGTTGATCACGCCCATCGGCCACGCCCCTCCGCCCCAAATTCTGCCCCGCTCCGGAGGGACCGCGGCTGTACGTGCACCCGCGTCCAGCGCCGGCATCCCCAGCGCCGGCATCCCCAGCACAGGGAGCGCGTGCAGCTGCTGGACCAAATCCAGAGGAGGCCCCGGAGCTGCTCCGAGGGCTGGAAACGCCCTGTGTGGAGCCAGTGTTCACCTGGAGGAGGCTCCAGGGGGACCTCAGAGCCCGTCTCGGTGCCTAAAGAGGCTCCAGGACAGATGGAGAGGGGCTTGGGACAAGAGCCTGGAGTGACAGGACAAGGGGGAATGGCTTCACACTGTCAGAGGGCAGGGTTACGTGGGATATTGGGAGGAAGTTCTTCCTTGTGAGGGTGGGGAGGCCNACGCCCTGTGTGGAGCCAGTGTTCACCTGGAGGAGGCTCCAGGGGGACCTCAGAGCCCGTCTCGGTGCCTAAAGAGGCTCCAGGACAGATGGAGAGGGGCTTGGGACAAGAGCCTGGAGTGACAGGACAAGGGGGAATGGCTTCACACTGTCAGAGGGCAGGGTTACGTGGGATATTGGGAGGAAGTTCTTCCTTGTGAGGGTGGGGAGGCCCTGGCAGTGAAGATGTGGCTGCCCCCTCCTTGGAAGTGTCCAAACCCAAACTGGATTGGCCTCTGAGCACCCTGATCTTGTAGAAGGTGTCCCTGCCCATGGCACAGCGAAGCAACAAGATGATCCTAAAGGCCCCTCCTTCTAACCCAAATCATTCCACGATTCCGTGAAATCAGTGTTACAGCCTGGCTTACCACACAGCAGTAATAAAAGCTTTTGCTGGGTTTTGATTTTTGTCAGAAGTCACCAAAACACCACCTCCTGAAGATGGGAGGGTGGACAATGGGGAGCATCTTCTGCAGGATGGGATATGAGCTCCTCCTTTACTCCCTGTACTTCCTGCAATGCCCCATCAGCACAAATTCCACTGTAAAGTCCTTGATTCCCTGCAAACCACACTTTGACACTCACCTTGCGGGCATGGTGTGACTGTGAAGGAAAGCATCTTTACCTCTTTTTTCCCTGTTTCTTTCCCCAAAGCTATGTCTGGCTCCTCAGCCGCCACACAGGGACATGCACATATATCCAATCCTTCATCAAAGCAAAATACCTTTTTTTTTTTTCCAGAAGGCCCCAAAATGGTCTAGTCTGGATATTTTTTCATCTATGGGAGAAACACAGAGGGACTCAGGTACCTCCCAGAAGCCCCAGTGCACAGACAGCTGGCCACCACCCATCTCCAGCCTCTGAGCCTTGGAGCAGGGCAGGTCGGATGGCCTTGGCCACCCAGATGCCACAACAACCCAAGGCATGCTCCAGTGTTTTTTCCTCTTTTGTGAGCAAAACAAGCAGCAGCACGCAGCCGGCCCACCGGCGATGTGCTGAAATGGAAAGGCTTGAGAAGAGCATGTGGGTTTCTCTTCAGAGGTTTCTTCTCGGGATTTTCATCCGCATTGACATGCCAGGCTGGGAAAGCACCTGAGGAGATGGCACGGCCTATCCGAGTCAGTAACTCGGCAGCTCTGAGGGATTTGCCTGATATTTCTGACCTGCTGCCATCTATCATGTCAAAAAACCCACTGCTGGAGAAGAACCTGGCATCACATCAGCACAGGGGACCGTGACAGCCTTGCGGGGGGGACAAAGCCAGGCCACGTCGGGCCAGAGCCATGACAGCCCCTCCAGACAGCATTACCCTCACTCCAGAGATCCTCTGCAACAACACAGCCCCCCACAGCGGCTGGGGGCAGGTTTAGGGACACCCTTGTGCTCTGCTGGGTGTCTTCTCTCCTGCAGAATACATCTGTTGGTGCTTCATGGGACAGCTGCTGGTTCTGAGCCCGTCGGGGGGCTGAGCTCCATGTGTCACTGCAGGGATTTGGGGTGGCTGAATTCTAAGGGGAATTAGCAAACTGGCTCTTCCAACGGGAGAACAACAGGTAGAATTGGGCGCCAGCTGGTCAAAGTTATCCAGAGATGTGGGCCCTTGGAAAGATGGTTTCGTGCAAAAAGTGCCCAGAGAAAGCAATGTGGGAGGTGGAGGTCAGTGGAATTCAGATGTAAAGAAAGAGACAAGCAGGAATGGCTTTAAAGCAAAAAGAGGGCAGGTTTATACGGGGTATTTGGAAGGAATTGTTCCCTGTAAGGGTGGGGAGGTCCTGGCACAGGTTGCCCACAGAAGCTGTGGCTGCACCATCCCTGGAAGTGTTCAAGGGCAGATTGGAGCAACCTGGTCTGATGGAAAGTGTCCCTGTCCACAGCAGGGGGGTGGAACAAAACTGTCTATAACATCCTTTCCAAACCTTTCTAGGACCCTTTGAAAAGGTTATCCCTTCTGAGAAGGCATCTGCCTCGGCATCCTGTCCGGAGCTGGAAAGCCCAGCTGGGAAGATTTGGCATATTTGTGTGGCTATGTTACAATCACCGTGGTGGCAGGGCAGCAATTTCGTCCCCACTTTTTCTCACTGCTTGCAGAATTCCCACTCCTGCCGAGGATGGACAATGTTGCCATCTCCTGGTGGCAACTGGTCCCTGTGAGCAGGATGAGGGGCGGCCCAGGCAGGGACAGTGGGCTCCTTGAACCTCCCTGCAAACCCTTCTGGCTTCGTTCCCTTGCTGGGACTGAAGCAGGGGAGCAGCGCTAAACCCCAAGCAGGGGAGGAAGCCAAGTGGGATGCTGGAGGACAGGGGTGCCCCACTCGCAGCTGCAGCTCTGTGCTCCATTCCCCCCTCTCAAATTATCCCCCCCAGTCCTGGTCTTCCCTGGAAGGGGCATTGCTTTCTGTAGGATAGCCCTTGGGGAAGGGAACGAACTGCTTGGAAGGTTGGCTTAGCCCACGAGCCACAGCTGTTGCCCTCATCTGCCGCCTTGGAAGCACCCGTAAGAGCCCACAATAAACCATCAACCCATCTCCAGCTGACTTCCATCAGGGACTCCCATCAGGAGAGCACCGTCCTCCTGCTGGCACACCTGCGGCATGGAGCCCAAAGCAGGTTGGAGGGGTGCTCACAGGGATCCCCAACCCCTGCACATGCCAAACGCAGCAGGAACCAGTGAGTGATGAACAGGAGAGGAGCGAGCAGATTGTTTCCTTTTTTTTTCTTTTTTAATTAGACTAGGAAATATAATTTATTGCATAAAAATTAATTTGTTACAATAAGAATGCTAAACTTTATTTACAGTTCTTTAGTTTACAGAATAGACAGACGTAGGTTTAGAGGACGCCACCAGGCCCATCCCCTGGACGTATAAATATGGAAACACATTTTGGAGCAAGAGATGGACACTGCCAGCACCACACAGACCACGGGGCTGCCTTTGCCAAAACGCCTGGCTGGAGAAACTCCTGGGCATGGAGGGAGGCGTGGAGGGCTCTTGGGAGCAGGCACCCACAGGTGATAAAGGCAAACCCTGCATCCCCCCTGCCCTGCTCCTGCTGCGGGTCCCCTGGTCAGGAAAATGGGGAGAATCTCCCCAAACATGCACTTCAGCCAAGCCAGGTAGCTGCTGCCTGCCCAAAGGAAGGGGAAGATGAGCACAGACGGATGGGGATGGAGAGAGGCACCTGCGGGCAGGACGGAGGGATGGACGGACAGACAGATGCACACTCCAGTGCAGTGATCCATTGACCAGAGAATGGGAGCGAGAGAGATTCTGAGGCAACCTGAAGGAGCATCTCATCCCTTGGAGAACACCGTGGAACTGAGAAAGGAGCCCTCGAAACCACGGGCAGCTGGACTGATCCATCGAGTCTGAATTGCTCCCCAAATTTGCTTATTCTTCCTTCGCTCAGAGGGTCTCAGAAATGGTCAAATGCAACCCAAAGGATGGATAAGCCCCTTCCCATGTGACACAGGAGCTCACCCAGCAGCAGTTTTCCCATCCAGCACAAGGGGAAAAGATCCCTTCTCTCCCACAGCCTTGAAAACCCAGCAAGAAGTGAACCTCAGGGACCCCAAGACACAACAGGGAGCAGCTCAGTGCTTTCCATCAGTGCCTCAGGAGCTGCCCAGAGGAATCCTATAGCGTCCCAGCAATACTGAAAGCTCCTCCTGAGCTGCCCCGTGCAGGTGATGCTCTCCAGGCTCCCTGAGTGTGCTCCTGTGCCCAGCACTATGTGGGATGACACAGACATTCCATGACTCTGATCCAGGGCTCTGCAGCCCAGAGCAGGATGTTGTTCCTAATACTTCCACTGATGGAGAATCCACAGCCTGGCCGTGTGACCTAATCTAATCCTGAGCTTACCACCCCCTTCCTATTTTATTTTTTTTAAACAAATTTCTAAGATACAGCACTCAGTGATTAACTATTTCTACATGCAGGCAACCTAAATTTTTTACCTTCATCAAGACACTGTATCTGTGTGAGGAACCTCATTCCTGCCTACCACTTGATTACTTTCCATTCACCCCACAGCTTCTCCATAGTTATAAAACGCCTATTCCAGGGAAAAACAGGAGCTGCAGTGAGAGACAGAAACCTAAGCACTGCTCATGATACCGTCCCTCATGTGAAAATGCTCAGCCTGGTTCGCAGCTTGGGAATACCAGAGCATCCCTCCCTGAATCTGCGCTGAAATACTGCATCAAAATCCAGGCAGGAGTGCAGAGACCTGAAATGGAGGTGGTTTGAAGTGGCCACATCCCAGCCCACCAGCCCCTGCTCCCCTCTGACCTCTCCACACCCACTCATCACCTCCCTCTGACCCCCAAGCCCAGGTTTGGGGTGCTCACTGCAAAATCCTGCTGGGTTTACAACATCCGCCCCTTTAGCCTCGAGTCCAGAGCCTGGTGCAGGACTGAAATCTTTGGTTTGCACTGAAGTTATGTAAATGAAGGCGTAGTCATCCTAAAAAGCTCCCCCAAACCACGCCAGGGAAGAATTCCTTAAAAATACCCATATCTGGATGCACTCTCCCCACCCTGAACCCTAAACACAGGGCAGCATCCCTCATCCCTCCTTGCAGGTGGAGTGGGACCCGTCATTCCCGCTGCCAGGGAAAAGGGAGTTTGCAAGGACAAAAGCCTTGGGAAGGGTCTGAGCTGGCCCTGAAGCAGAGGGGCGGAGAGGCACTTCACCCTCCGGGCTCCCTGGGGGTCCCAGGACATGTAAACACATTTTGCTCAACTTGGATCACACGCTTTTCCCTACAAAAGTGTGTCCATTGAAATCTCTCTCTCTGCCACCCTGACCACAGCGACGCTCTTGCTCTCACACACCGGAAAAAAAAAGATTTATAAATCTGTCTTTTTCTTTTTTTTTTTCTTTTTCTTAAAAAGGACACATCCAAAGATCTGGATAATAAATTATTTGCGTTTCCTAAGAAACTTTTTTTTTTCCTTTTTTTCTTTCCTATTTGCCTCGTTAAGCTGCCTGAAGCCTTTGACAGAAGTTAAGCCTGGATTGTATTCGTCTCTTCAACGCAGAAATGCTATTAAAGGAGGAGGAAGGGAACCCAAAAAAGAAGAAGGAAAAGGAAAGCCCCCATCCCGACTCAAGAAGCCCTAATTCCTCCCTGTGTCACGAGGAGGAAGAGGAGGAGGAATGCTGTGTAACACTTGAATTGCTTGTAAACGCTGAGGATGGGTCTCTAAGGCTGACAGTGATGCGGGAGAAGCACCGGCCTTGGCCCCTCCCTGCTCAGGACGGATTTGCCTCCCCCTGCCACAGGGGAAGGACCCTTCCTCACCCCCTGATTCGTCCTCCCAGCCCCCCAGGCGTGGGGAGCACCATCAGCAGTCCCCCTCCGTGGCCATGACCACCAGCATCTCACTCTTGCCCATCTCCTCTAAGGCACTGGCCAGGGTGTTGAGATCACCATCGTCCTGGTGCTCGGCTTCCCACAAGTCCAGGAGCACCCCGGTGGGGCTGGCTTTGGTGGCAAAGTAGTTCAGATACCTGAAAGGGAGAAGCAGAAGAGGGTTGGGCTGCTGTGGTGCCCTTTGGAGATGGCAAGAGAGAGGATGCTGGAGCAGCAAACCTGTTTGGCACATGAACTTTGATGGGGATGCTGTAACACAATGACCAAGCCCTCGAGAGACCATCTGCAATTTTTAGATAGAGCTGGTACTCATGCAACAGCAATGTAAGCTTTGCTTTGCTGAAATTACCCTTTCTCCCTTTGGGACTGGGGTGAAACCAGGTGGGAATGGCACAGCCATTGTCCCAGATAAATAAGGGCCAAACAAAGTGACAGGAGATGAAGGACTGTGGCACAGATGGATGCCAGAATTGCTTGGGTTGGAAGGGATCTTCAAGATCATCTAGTTCCATGGGCAGGGACACCTTCCATTATCCCAGGGTGCTCCAATCCCCAAATCCAACCTGAATTTGAACACTCCCAGGGATCCAGAGGCAGCCACAGCTTCTCTGGGCACCAGGGCCTCACCAGTCTGGAAGCCCAGCTGTGCCAGGGCCTCACCAACCCCAGGGGAAGAATTTCTTCCCTGTATCTCATCTAAACCTCTCTTCTTTTAGTTTAAAATCATATCCAAGGATAGAGATAGATATGACTATGCAGAGCTGTATGCCCATTTATGGATGGACCTATACAGCTGGACACAACCCCACGGGATGTCTACAGCTGACAAGGAGCACAGAGTGAAGCCTCCCTGCCGGGGGCACAGGAGGGGAAAGCAAAGCCTGGGGAGACCCACCGGTCCATGGAAAGCTTCTGGGCGAGAAGTCTCCAGTCATTCCCTCTGGAGTTGGGAGCATCCAGGCTGTTGCAGATCTTCTGTCGGATGGAGAGGGGGATTTTGAAGGCGTAGGGTCCCACCTGGGTGGTGGTGCTGGCACCACTGTGGTGGGAGCGGAGGGTGTCGGAGGAGCTGCCATGCTGGAAGAGGAAGGACAGGGTGAGGCATTGCTGATGAGGTCTTACATTTCAGCTTTCATATTTTCCAGATTCTGTACTGCATTAGTATATAACTCTGAACTTTATATAGAGTGTTAGCAAGTTCTCCTCACAGTTTAAAACAATCCTTTTCCAGCCCGAGAACCAAGGACACCATTGCAGCTTCAGGCCCAAGAAGTATAAACAACAGTGAATTGAGGAGAGCAGCCTGGGAGGATGGGACTGCATAAACTGAAGCTGTAATTGGACAATTAACCCCAATATGTACGTGGGCCAAACTTATAAAAGTGTGGATATGTGTGAAGGTCATCCATCTTGGGTGTAGCCTCGGCCGGGCTCTTGTACTGCCCAAGGTGTATCCTTTGAAGGCCTTTTAATAATTATCTACTTTATTCCTTTAACATTGTCTAGCCTCTGTTCTAGGGAGCCTCTCAAGGCATCACTGAAATGTCCGAGTGTGTCCCCTGCTGCCCCCTCCCCTCCCCTTCGCTCACCTCTCCCAGCGTGATGTGGAGCTGGAAGATCTGCCCTTCCCCTTCCACCTGCCGGACGCAGATCTTGCAGGTGAGCTCGGTGGAGGCCTGGCTGTACCTCTCCAGCGTGAAGGTGCAGTGCAGCGCTCGCTGGCTGCCGCTCCAGATGTGGTAGAAGGGGATTTCCTGTGGGTGACCAAAGCATGAGCACAGCCAAGGCTCCAGCAGCTCCTATGGAGATCCCACCTCCTCCAGCCACTCCATCAGGGATGAGATGGGACAGCAGGACCTCACAGAGAGCATCCCACCAGGAAGACCAGAAAACCAGTCCCCTTCCTCCTCTATCCCTTGTAGAGACAAACTCAGGAGACAGGCCCAGGACATGCACAGCCCTGTGGTGCCTGGCTGGAGATGGTGCTCCCAGTCTGAAAGCCCAGCTGCCCCCACGTCAGCCCCTCACCTGGTACTTGGCCAGCAGTTTGCTCCTCCACAGCGCGTGGGGGATGTCGTGGATGGAGAGGCGCAGGTTGTGGTAGCTGTCCTTGAAGGGCAGGGGCTTGGGCTCCTCCAGCAGGTACCCTCCCAGTGTCCTCTCCAGCTCCACCACCTCCTGTGGGCAGCAGGACAGGTAGGGTGAGACCCAGGAGAAGGGCAGGGGCTGCTCCTCTGCCCACCTCCATGCTCAAAGACAAGATGGAGCGAGGAGAGGAGTTGCCAAGAAGAGCCAGCAGCAGCCCCAAGCCCACGGAGAGCAGCTTTTGCGACCCCAACAGAACTTGCCAGGTCATCTCACACACCAGCCCCACCTAAAATTTGAATTTCCTAATGTGAGCATCCATAAATGCCTCCATACTCCTTGGAGAACACAAAGCTCCAACACAGGAGTTAGGGTCCCCGGAAGGGTGCCACTCTACCTGCTTTTAACACCACCCCTTCATCACACCAGCAGCTTTTAGGAGAAAAAGACAAGCCAGGAGCCAGAGCCCAGCCTACACCCCCACCTAGAGGCACTACATCCATCCCAACAGGATCCACTGGACAAGTCACAGGGAATCAAACAGCCACAGCACTGGTGGGTCCAGGTAGCCAAAGCACCCTAACTCCAGCTTCCCGTGATGCACTGAATGTTATCTAGGCCACAAAACCCTTCCACGGCAGGGAGAGACATGGATCCATGCAGGAATAACAGCATCTATAAAAAACCTGCCCATCAGCAGCCAAACCTCTCGTGCAATGCCTGCAGGAGGGGTCCCAGCAGAGGAGCTACACAACACCCTCCCTGTTTCCTTTGCAGAGGACAAGGAAGGACGGTACAGCAGTAAACATCTCATTATTTCATTGTGGTCACTTTGCAGGCAGTTGCATCAGGTTGCCTGCTCCCCAAGGGCCAGGCCATCCTGAGAGGCACCAGGCAGCATCTTGCTTTGGGAAGGGGATATTTACCTTCAGAGCATCTGGCGTGTCCTCCAAGCAGTAGACCTTGAGGCTGTACTCCAGGGAGGTGCAGACACTGGGGGCAAAGATGGCCAGCTGGAGCCTCTTGATGGCTGACCTGGAGTAGGACTCCCCCACAAAGACGTAGGTGCCAAGCTGGTCCAGCAAAATGTGGCAGGACTTGGCTTCCAGCTGGCAGTAGCAGGGTGTGTTGAGGGTCTCCTCGTCCAGGGTCACAACTTCCTACAGAGACATCAAGGTTGAGGATCAGCCTGTTGTCCAAGGTTGTGCCCCGCAGACTCTCTGCAGGCTGCAGGGCCTGGGCTCCCCCCTTACCTCCCAGCTTCCCTGGTGGGACTGTGTTTTCAGCTGGTAGATCCAGTCAGAGGAGCTGACGTCGGCACAGTGGGGAATGGTCAGGACGACAGGGCGGCACAGGAGCAGGCCCGTAGGGCCACAGGTCACTGCTGGGCTCAGCACTGTCTGTGTGCCCTCAGAGGGCAGCCTGGGGAGGGACAGGGGACAGAGGTTGGACAGGGAACTCCTCGGTGGCCAGCGAGGAGTGGGTGGCCAGCGAGGTGACTTACAGGGCGGTCTCAGCCTTGTTGAGCACCAGGTACATCTCGTAGAACTTGCCCTGGGGGATGGCCCCGTGGGGCACCAGCAGGCTCACCCCTGGAATGGCACACACAGGTGTCAGTCATGGGCAGAGCAGGGAATGAGGGAGAAACCACCCTCCACCCCAGCCAGAGAGCACAAGGAGGGCAGGGAGCCAGGGCAGCACGGGGACGAACAGCTCCAGATCACAGAAACATGGCATGCTTAGGGTGGGAGGGGACCTCAAAGATCACCCAGTTCCAGCCCTTCTGCCCTGGGCAGGGACACCTTCCACTATGCCAGGCTGCTGCAAGCCTTGTCCATCTTGGCCTTTAACACTTCTGAGGATGAGGCAGCCATAGCTTCTCTGGGATGTCCCATGGCTGCACTGCTTGCAAGGATGAGCCAGGCCAATGCTTTTTCTTCCTATTTTTCTAAGAAGGAAAATACTAATCTCTGGGATTTTTTGCAAGGTGCTGGCCTTTGGATCAATGGATGATCCCTTGCATGATTCCTTCCCTTGATCAATGGTAGGGAAAGACCAAGGCAAGCCCAAGCAGGCTGTAACCTCCAGCCTAAGATGTCAGGCTTGGGAACAGCTTTCTGCCTTCCTTCCCTGAGCCAGGTTTGGGACAGCAAAGGGCAGCTCACGCAGGGACAAGAGCAAATCCTCGACGGTTCAGCAGCCACACAAGCCCAGCTTGCAGCTTACCTGTGCCTGGCACGGTGAGCCTTCCCCCCAGGTAGCCGAAGGTGCCGCTGGCGCTGTAGACATGCTCCCGGGGCAGGCTGAGGAGGTGCTGGGAGCCCAGGCCTTTGCTCCGCACGCCGGTGAAGTGGCCGTCCCTGGCGGTGTCCCCCGGGTAGGTGCCGGTGGCAGGGACACCTCCCAGCAGGTCGGTGCCGTCGTGCAGCCCCGGTGAGGAGGAGGCGGTGGAGGAGTTGTACACCTTGATCTTGAGGCTGGGCAAGGGGTCCAGCAGCGGGGAGTTGGTCATGGGGATTTTGTCGGAGGAGTCCTGCAGGGCGTACATGGGGCCGCGGTACACGCCCGCGCTGGCCGTCAGGTCCGGCTGCATCGACGGGTGCAGCAGCTGAGGGTTGTCTGCAGGAGCAGGAAACACGGGTGGCATGGGAGCAGCAGTGGAAACAAGGGCATGCAAAAGTACTGCTTGAGTGGAAGACATCCCAGAATGGTTTGGGCTGGAAGGGACCTCCAAAACATCTCATTCTAAACCCCTGCCATGGGGCACCTTCCAGTGCTGCCCTAATTTCCACCATCAACACCTGACCACTTCCATGGAGAACTTCAGCCTTCAAAAATCAATATATTCTCTCAGGACAATGGGACTGGGAGCCCAGTGAGGATCTACAGTCTTCTGTGACTTTCTTTTTGCTTGGCCCAAGGCTGGTGAGGACCTCCGTGGCTCTTACCATGACGGGATGTCTTGAAGTTGACAGGGTGGAACCCTCCGGTCAGAGCGGCCGAGGAGTCCGTGATGTCCGTGTCGAAATCCCGGCGTCTCCTCCGGTACACCACCACCCCCACGGCCATGAGGATCACGATGAAGACGAAAATGGCCACCACCAGCCCGGCATACAGGGCCACATCGCCTGTGGCCTCCAGCACTGAGAAGGATTAAAGACACAGAGGTGAAAAAAGGGGCAGCAGAAAAACACGTCAAGACCCACCATCGCTCCCCAATCCCACCCCTGCGTCAGGCATGGGCAGAAAGATGTGTCCTGGGCCTGCTGGAAAGGCTGGCAAGAGGATGGAAGGTGTTTTCTAAGAGCAGGAAGTCAAGAGCAATGCCAGAGAATGAGATGGAGGTGAAGCCCTCAGACCTTTGGAGCACACCTGGCCACAGCTCGTGCAAACTTCACCTGAGCACCAAGCGTCCCAGAAATGTTTTGTTTCTGCAGCTCAGGTTCACGAAGCTGTGAGCAACCCTCACATCCTAACAGAGAACAACCCTGAGGAGCCCACAGGAGTTTTGGAGTGGGCTGTAGTTGTTCCATCTTCCCACCCTGTCTTTGCCCAGCTGCCAGGGAACCCCTACCATGGATTCAACAGAACAAAACCACAGCAACAAACAAAAAAAAAATGGCCATGAAATGAGCACTTACGGTGGCTTTTGGGCTCGTTTAGAATTCTTTTATCTGTTAGGAAAAACAAAGTTAGAAAAGAAAAAGGTGAAGGTGATGATGGGGATGAGATGAAACAGAAAGTGGGAGGTAAGCCAGCCCGGGGTGGGGTGTGGGAGATCAGCATCGTTCCCTGGGGCGTTCCAAAAGCCAAGTAGAAGCATGGTGACAAGGACACCCCCATGTCCAGGCAGCAAAGGGGACAGTGGTGCCACACAGCAGCAGGTGGCAGCATTGGCTGCCTTCAGCATGCCCACTCACAGGTAGCAGCACCATTACCATCATTATGGGTTTATTTTCTCAAAAAAACACCTTCAGAACTCTCAGCAGTGACCCAGGGAAGGCGTTTCCATGGTGTTTCTGAGAAACCCCTCCTGCTGCCCTGTCTACTCACAACCAGCTTTATTTCAGCAGAGACCCCAAACCTACGGGGGGGTACAACAGGGGCCTCAATGCCAGCAGCACATTTAGATGCCCCAAAATCTCCAAAATTCCCAATATCTCTTCCTCCAGGTAAGAAATACCTCTCAAAGGGGTGAATCTGCTTGAGAACACCATTTTAAAGACACAGCTTAAAACTCAGGTGGCAGTGGCTGCTCCATCAGCTTGGAGGCACAGCCAACAAAGTGTGGCCAAATGCCAGAGCGCCACAGCCAGTGGCATCTCCTGCGGCATGTCCCCGTGCCCGTGGCCACCCTCCCGGGTACTCACTGTGCAGGCAGAGGCCGTCGGTGCAGTTTTTGGAATCCAGCAGCACACCGCTGCAGTCCTTGCCCCCGTTGCGGGGCGCGGGGGCCGCGCACTCGCGGCTGCGCCAGTGGGTGCACTCGGTGCTGCACGCTGACCACTTGCTCCACTCCGTCCACGCGCCGTCCACTGCGGGCACCAGACACGGCGGCATCAGTAAAGCCTTCCCACTTTGGGGAGTGTTATCCCAGCACTTCTGAAAGACCAGCTTGTTCCAACCCCCTGCCACGGGCAGCAACACCTTGCAGTAGACCTGGGAGCTCCAAGCCCCGTCCAACCTGGCCTGGGACACTTCCAGGGATCCAGGGGCAGCCACAGCTTCGCTGGGCACCCTGTGCCAGGGCCTCCCTGCTCTCACAGGGAAGGATTTCATCTCAATATCCCATCTAATCCTGCCCTCTGTCTGCATGAAGCCATTCTCCGTTGTGCTGTCACTCCAGGACCTTGCAAATAATCTCTCTGCATGTTTCTTATAGGCTCCCTTGAGGTACTGGAAGGCTGCCATTAGGTCACCTCAGAGCCTTCTCTTGTCCAGGCTGAACAATCCCAACAATCCCAGCCAGAGCCTAGGGTACAGGCAACATGGGCATGGCAGTTTGTGCACCCTCCTTACCTGGGCAGAGGGTGGTGCAGGTGATTTTCTGGAAGGGCTGCCCGTCGCAGAAGGAGCCGCCGTTCAGGGGCGCAGGGTTGGTGCAGGTCCGGGTGCGCTTCTGCCAGCCGCGGCCACAGCGGTTATTGCACGGGGACCACTCGGACCAGGTGGACCAGCCACCATTCACTGCAGAGGAGATGGGCAGAGTTAGCTCTGGAGCCCAATCCAAAAGCTAAGCCTCTGACTGGAGCTAAGCCCTGAATTCTTACACCTTCTTTGACCCCCTGTTACAGCTCAGCCTCATGAACAGCAAACCACAAAACTTTCTCCCGTGTCACCACCCCATGCCCGAGATGCTCAAGACTGCTTTGGTCCTTTTTCCACTTGGCAAATATTTTTTTGTCTGGCTCTGAGGAGAGCTTTGATTTCACAGCAAAGTTCAGCCAAATACAGCTTTCCAGCTGCTTTGAGAGTCAGAGCAATCCATCCGGATCCAACCTCCATCCACCCTTCCACTCAGCCGAGAACACTCGGAAACGCCTCCACCCCCACCCCTCAAACCTCTCCTTACTGCCTGTGGAAGCCATTAGAGGCTCCTGCTCTGCAGATATTGGTTATCACCTAATGCAATGCACTCATTCACTCCTACCACTCCCAGGAAGTGCCCACATTCCCCCTTGGCTTGGGGACATGGCCAGCACCAAAGGTCCCCTCCCCAGAGCACGGGCCGGTACCGTAGACGATGACGGCGGCCGTGGTGCTGCGGCGCTTGGCCACGATGTTCTTGGCCATGCAGGTGTAATTAGCAGTGTCCAACAGCCGGGCCTGCTTGATGATGAGGTTGTGATCAATGGTGATCAGGAAGTTGGTGTCCTGGGTGGGATCAATGACATCCTCATTCCTGAGCCACTCCACCTGGCAGGAAAGGAAAGGGTGGGGATGAAGCCATCACAAGACCAGTGATGTCTTCAGCACTTTAAGCACTGACTGGACCACCTTGCCTCTGGCTGGATTTACTTCTCCTCAAAAACTGGGCCAAACCAGACCTGACTGGGGTAGTTACTGGTGTTTTGGCCACGGATGAAACACTGTAGCTCCCTCCAACACACAGCTCCCAGTGGCTGATAGAGCTGTGGGCAAGAAAAGCTCCACTACCATGGCAAGAAAACCCTTCCGTACTGATTTTCCCAGCCCTCAGCTCCCACTGACTGACTGACTGCTCCCATCCAGACAACTCACTGGATGCCTCCTTGTCAGATCTTCCCTCTGAGGCACCTCAGGAAATGTGGGAGAAGTGTGCTGCCCAAAATAAACCATTCTGCTGAATGAGAGCTGACAGGAGATAATCTGGGATGGGATGGGGTGGGATGGGATGGGACACCCCACCGTGCAATTCCCTCAGGAGGCGCTCACCTCGGCCTGTGGGACCCCCTCGGGTGGGCGGCACTGCAGCAGCACCTCGTGCTCCAGCGGGACCTCCTTGCCCAGTGGCTCCTGATCAAAGTTCTTCCGCAGGTCTGGGAGGGGAAGGAACAGCCAGGGGTTACCAGCCTGCATCAGGAACAGGGCAGCCTTCAAAATTTTGGTGAGCACCTCAGCACCAAGCACCCTCAAGTCAGGAAGTCCCTCTGGCATAGACAGTCAGGGCAAAATGTGCCCTGAGAGGAAAGCGCTGAAGAACCATGTTTTCCAGGATGGATCTGGGGCAGCACATGGTGCTCAAGGATGATACATTTCCTCCTTCATGTGCTTGCAAGCTTATATTCCATCCTGTCTTTTCCTTTTGGGGCTAATGTCAGCTTGTCCACTGTTTCTTCATCCCTCCCAGCAGAGCCCCTCAGGATGTGGGGGACACAGCAGTATCCTGCTCCAGAGGCTGGGAAGGAGCAGGAGCATCACTAGATGGTGCTGCAATCCTCTGCTACAACTCCCATACCTCTCCATGTGGCTCCTGAACCCTCTGCTCCAAAAACCACCATGGAAGTGTTCAAGGCCACACTCAACGGGGTTTGGAGCAAGCTGGTCTAGAGGAGGGTGTCACTCTCCATGGCACGGCCTTGGAATGAGGTGAGTTTTAAGGTCACTTCCAACCCAAAACTTCCTGTGATTCTATGACTCTCTGAGTCTGTGCTTTTCCCAGACTAAACGTTTCAGCAGCGTAGCTGATCCATCAGCCCTCTCTGTTTTGGATAACGTGCTGGATTATTACCCCTCTAATAGCAAAATCCGTTTGGGACCAGGGAAGCCGGGCTGTCCTCTTGCACCTCCGCCATCTCAAACACTAATCAAGCGAATTCAGGTGGGCCCAGCCTGACTTACCGGCCTTCCATCAGGCGAGCAGCCCCAAACAGCAGCTCAGGGCAGTGACATGTGACAGCGGAGTTGCTGATTCAGGCGGAGCGTGCAAGGTGCCATCCGGCGGGTTATTAAGGATAATAAAACCCTGGGAACCACCGAGCGCGCTGCTGGGCAATGCGGCCTTAACCCTGGGAGTGCCGCTACCCCCGCATGTGGGGATGGTGACTCTCAGGAGCAAAGCTACAGCTGAGGTGGGTGGGTGGGTGGGTGGGGAGAGAAAACCGGGCTTGTCCAGCAAGGACGGGTCACCCTGAAGGGATCAGAATGGGGAGCAGGAGCCGGCCTTCAGAGACGGGAGCAGCACTCACAGGCGATGCGAACGTAGGCCCGGCGGCTCTTGGTGGTGCCCGCCGAGCTCCAGGCCACGCACTGGCACCAGTAATCCTCCGGCCCGAAGAGCTCCTCCACCTGCTGCCGGGACACCTCGATCTGCACCTCCCGCACCAGCAGCCCTGCAAGGGGACACAGGCACGGCGTCACACGGGCAGGAGCAGCCACGGGCAGGGAAACTGAGGCAGCGCCCAAGAGGGGCGGTGTGTGTCCAGAGTTGGAGCGCTGGAACCCTGGGCACTGAGAATTTCAGACTTTCCATGCTGACAAGCACTGACCCCCAGGAAAGCACTGCATTTGACCTAAAACTGTAGAAAAAAACTTTCAAAACTGAATAATAAAGCTGAGATTATAAGTATATAGTTTAAATAAAAGTGTATATTATCACTCATGTGCCCTGAGAGGAAGGAGCTGAAGAACCAT
>VWYN01004711.1:457525-470512 GCA_013400075.1 Hippolais icterina
ATAGTAAAAAATTAAAAATTTTAGGGCAAAAGCTAATCCTTTTTCATCTTCTTCTTCATAAATCTAAGTAGTATTTTATAATTAAATAGTAAAGTCCACATTACAAACCACAAATAGTTGGTTATTAAATTAAAAGTAAAAATAATTTAAATATCCTTTCTTAATTAAACAGTTTATCCTTAAAAAACCTTACAGAAAAAAAGATAGAGGCTATTTTTACTTTATTAGTTAGAAGTACTGTAAAAACTCAGTTTGTAAAACTGTAATATAAATAAAAATTAATAAACATCTAAGTCCAAACAAAAAATACTATCTCACACATTTAATCCCAACTCTAGCAAAAAAAAAAAAACCTGCAGCACTGGAGGACAGAGAGTTGGAGGCTTCTCATCCGGGGTTGGCACCTGGCAAATCAGGGAGATTGTTCCCTCTGAAGGACGGTTTGGGGATGAAGCCAGGGCAATGGATCACATGGAAGTGCCTCTTTTTTCCCCCCAGTCTGGCTGAGCAGGACCAGAATCTCTTCACCATTTCTTAAGGCATCACCCTCCCTCACCATCTCTCTCCCACATCGCCAACATTCCTGTCCAGACCCCCTTCCACCCACCAGGGTCTGAAGGATGCTTCCCCCAGGCTTTGTCGTGGGGAGAAACCACCTCTGTCTGTGCCACTTGAATGCAAATATAACAAGACAAATAAAATCTTAAAGAAATCAGCCTGGCTGTGGCAGGGGAGAAATGACAAAGGTGACACCACCACAACAAGGACATGGTCCCTGGGAGTGCAGGAACATCAATGATTATCATCAAGGGCAGGAGGGACTCAGGGCTTTCTTTTCCTTATTTTAAGTGATACCTGCCCGTTTTTTCTTTTCAGTTTCTATTTTAAAAAGGCCTCAATTTCACAGTGATCGAGAGCCGTACACTCCCCAGCTGTAATTTTGTTGCAGCTCACTCCCAGTGCTGTGAGGAGCAATTACTGTCTCTCTGCCACCTTCCTGCAGGAGAGCTGACAAGAAAATACAATTTATTTTGTCACTGTTCAGGGGAAGGGAAAAAAAAAAAAAACACAACAAGAAAACCCCAAAAGCAAAGGTATTTGGGCCAAGCACTTTTGGGAAACTTCGGGATTTTAAAAGGACCCAGGATGGAGATATGGCTCCAATCCATCTGGGAAGCTTTGGTGGGATGGGCACCCTTGGAAAGGTGGGAAGCATCCTGCAAATGCCCTACCTCTGTCCCCACTGAAAGCAGTGACTACCCAAAACTGCAGATCGAGCTCCTGGCACACAGGAGTGACTTTCTAAGGCGTCCAGGCACCCAAACAGAGCCACTCTTCCCACCTGGCCCTCCTCACCCAGCTGAATTATCCTCTCTGACTTGGCCTATTTTTGCTTTCTTCCGCATGAAATGTTTTGGATCAGATGCATTCAGAGCATTACTGAGTCAGGCTCATTCAAGACACGTCATCTTAAAAGTTCCTTTTTTTTTTTCTTTCCCCTTCTTCTTAAAGGTCCCTTTTTCCAAGCTTTTTACCAAGGACACTTGAAAACTAACCATGTTAACCCGTGCCTTTGTGCCCAGCTCTCCCCCGTGCAGCTTTCTTGAACAACGCCGGGCGCTGCAAATGCAGATTTTTTAGCACGTTAAACCGCTTTGGTTCCAGCTCTGTTCTCCTCAGGGAGGCTGCCAGGCAGAGATGCCCACACCAGCAGCTTTTACATGCACAGCATCACCTGCAGGCACTGTCAGTTCGCTCCCTGATAGCAGCAATGCCATCTTTGAAGCCTGGATGAAGGAGGCGTGTGCTGCTTCCTTCCCAAATTGCCTGCACACAGCAGACTGGATTCTGAGAGGGAGATGCTGGACTAAAGCAAACGAGTTCCCACAGCAACAGGTCACCCAGATGGATGGCCCTGGATCTCTGGGAGTGTTCCAGGCCAGGCTGGACGGGGCTTGTAACAACCTGGGCTACTGGAGGGTGTTCTTGCCCGTGGCAGGGGGTTGGACTAGATCATCCTGAAGGTCCCTTCCAACCCAAACCATTCCATGAGTCTATGAAACAGAGTTTCTTTCCACACTGCACATCCCTGAGGCATGAGACCCCCTCCTACAGGATGCTCCAGGGAAATGAGTCCTAACAGCAATTAGACAAATTAACAAGGGGGGATTCCACCCAGGGCTGGACCACGCTGCTCAGATGTTGCCACCAGAGCTAGGAGTCCCTGACTGTGAATGGTGGAAAGCTGAGAGGGTGACAGGGCAGCTCCATTGCTCCCTCCTTGTCCTGATTCTATGATCTTCCCCTAAGCATCCTCCACTGCCCCGTGCAGACCTTTGGCTCAGCCCACTGTGGCCAGGTGCTATAAATAAATTAAAAACCCCTTGGCAAAGGCTGCTCGGTCACTGACCAGCATTTATTCTGCCCTACAGTGGTGAGGGTTGCAAACCTGGCCTCTGCAAGAGCTGGGAAGTGGAAATGCACCGAGAGAAACAGAGTGTCCTCTGTTCCTGTCAGCCTCCAGAGAAGCAAAGGGGCAGCCTGCCTGGGCATCTCTGACTATTTTTCCTCTAGAGGAAAAATACCCCATGAATGGCTAAAGCAGCTTTAGGAGGAAAGGCTCAAAAAGCTGCAGAGGAAAGAAAGGATCTTCACAGAACAGGCTTGGAGATGCACCCCTGCACAAACAGGCTCATGGCTACTACAGGGTGGAGAGCAGGAGATACCAGGGAAGGGCAAGGCTGTGGGAAAAATTACAGGGACAAGAGGAGATTCTGTCAAAATGCTGGTGGCTCCTCCAGGCTGGTGAAGTCTCTCCTCTAAGCCCAGCCTGCCTTCCAACGCCAACACCACTGAAGTTCAAAAGGCTGCCTTGATTTAAAGCCCTCTGGATTCCACATGCACAGGGGTTTGCAGAGGGCAGATCTTACAGGGGAAACGTGACTGTTCTCCTCCACTCCTGATCAGCCACAGTTACCAAATCGGGGGCAGAAAAGATGGGTGCCGAGCTAAAGCATCCCAATTTTAGCAAACCTACTTGATTACATGCTATATCCAACCCCATATCTTGTTCTCATGCCAGGACGTTTCAAGACATGGACCAAGCAGCTCTGCAGAGCCCAATCCCATGGAGTAAGACCCCCCTAAAATGCTTAAGCCACCTTCTCACCCTGTTCCAGGCAGCCAGAGGCTGACTTATCCTCTGAGGCAGAAAAGAGCTCATTTGCCATCAACAGGCATTTCAAATCCTACCTGCAATTGCTCTCATTACCCATTAAACACTTAATCCCTCTGCAACCTGCATAAGCTGCCAGCCTCTGCCACCCCTCCTGGCAATGACTCCTACATGTTGATTAGGCATTTTGTAGGAAAGCAGTCTGGGTTTTTTGTTGTTTTGGGTTTGGGTTTTTTGTGGTGGGTTTTTTTTTTTTTTTTGGTGGGTTTTTTTGTGTGTTTTTTGTTGGTTTAGGTGGGGTTTTTTGTTTTGGTTTTTTTTTTTGTTTTGTTTTGTGGGGTTTTTTGTGGGGGGGAGGCAGTGTTTTTTATTGGATTTAAACATGCTGCCTTCAAAATCCCCTTTAAGAACCTGAAGTCCTGCACAGGGGTAAGCGTGAAATCAGGCAGGGTGACTTCCCCAAGCATCTGGAGGTATGATGGTGACCACAGCACCACCACGGTGCTTTCCAAGTCTGCCTGGAGGAGAACGATCACCAGCGTGGATGTGGCAAGAGGGAAAAGGGCCTGGAAAGCAGCCCGAGACAGGAAGGCAGAGGGATGCCGGGGTGGCTCTGCTCACCGGTGACCTCGTCCAGGCTCTCCTTGGTGACGTGGTCGTTCTGGTTGACCCACTCGCCGTTGCACTTGAAGTAGATCTGCGTGGCGGGGTTGGCACGGCACACCAGCTCCACGGGCTTGTTCTTCACGATGTAGGCGTCCTGCGGCTCCAGCAGGAAGTGCGGGAGCGTCTCCGCCGGCGCCGACGGGAAGGAGTCGGGCAGCACGTCGCTGTACTCCAGCCCTGCCGGGAGACCCAGAGGGTCAGGGGGTGCCCCACGTCCCCATCCCCCCCGCTCCATCCCCGCCCTGCCCACAGTGCTGGCAACAACAGCTGAGGATGCGTGGAAAAGCGAGAAGAGGATGGAGGCTCCTCAAAAGGCAGCGAGGCAAGTGGATCAATCCCATTTCACCCGGCCCGCGTCCGTACCCTGGGTGATCTCACTGGAGGACACTGCGAGGGGAAAAGCAAAGCAAACCCAGGTCCAGGGATAGTGGCGGGGACACAGAGAGGCTCCAAAGGGGCTGGTGTCCCCCACCCCACGCCTCACAGCCCTGAGGAATGCACGGACATGCTCGGAGCAAAACGCTGGCAGGGCTTGTGCTGGGAACGCTGACCATATCCCCGGCACAAATGTCAGACATGCACACCTTCACTGCAGCTGCATTTGGGATTTCACCCCCTGCCAACACTTGGACTTCAGCATCATCCAACAGGTGAGCTTTCAGCCCAGCCATCTCCAGAGAATGTCACCCAAAGGTGCCACCAGGATTCACGTTATCCCAGAAAACGGGGGTCTGTGCCCTGGGGAGCTCCATATTCCTGTTTCTTTGCTTTCAAAAGCCACCTAAATGCAAAGACAACTGGAGGTCATGTCTGCTCAGGCCAGGCCAAGAAAAATCTGGGAAAGGAGTGAGCAGCTCAGTGCTTACACAGGAACATAATCCCTTAGGAGTGGGAGCCTCAGGGTGCCTCATTCTCGGCAGCAGCTTGGGAAGATGCTCTGACTGAAGCTGAACATCATCTGCAGGAGACCCGTTTCCAGCCCATTAAGATCAACCCCAAATATCACAGGAGTAATAAAAACCCCCACACAGGTGCACAGGGATGCTGCTGCTTAACCTGTTGTTCCTGGGAATCTCACTAGCAGTCAGGTCACATCTCGAGGCTTTTCTTTACACTCAAAGGAGTTATGAGCTTTTCCTCCTCCTCTCTTCCCCCAGCCAGAGCTGTGATTCTCAACTCCAGGCACTGCAGCGTGCAGGAAAACAGTAAATATCCCCAGCCCTGCGATAACATCTCCGGAGCTGGCAGGGAAAAGAAAGGAGCCCACTCCCTTCATCACCCTTGGCAAGGAACGGTGCTGCACGGAGAGAATCAGAATCCCAAGATGTGAGGAGGAGGAGGAAGAGAAAAAAAATATAATCAGATGCATCAAGAAAACAAGATGACCAAGCTTCCTCCTGAGCAAAAATCAGTGAGGGGGAAAAAAAAAATGCACGAGGTCAGTCGTTTAAAATCCATTTAGGAAAATTGACTTTCCATTTCCATTTAACACAGCACTAAGGGAGAGCGGTAGGACATTTGTCATAATCCATTAACTGCTCTTTTGGAAACAATGAATTAAACTCCGGGCTAATTTCTCTCTCTCTCTTTCTCTCTGGCTGGCTCTTCCCCACCTCTCTGCTGCTGGTTATTTCCTCCCCCATCTCACTTGCAGACCTGTAATTTTCCCAGACCCCGTGGCAGGCAGGGAGACAGGGAATGCCAAGGTGTGTGACCCCACCCTGAACAATCCCACCTGCTGCTCCCTGTGACCACCTCAGGCCACTGCTCCTGCTCTCCTGTCCTGCTGAGCAGCCTTTTACCTGCCACGGCAGCAAATATCCCCCTTTTTAATTTGCTACTCAATTTTTCATTCACCGGGTTGTTGTTTTGGTTTTTTTTGTTGATTTCAAAAACCACTTCCACGCCATGGCTCTAAATTCCCTGGCAGAGGAGGCTGGCAGGAGATAATCGAACTGGCAACAGAGGCAGCCAACAAAACTTCACTCACGGGCTTGTGTGAAAACCTCCCTGATACAATGCTCCCTGCATCCCAGTGGCAAAGTCAGACCTGAGCTGGGAGCTGGGAATGGGCACAGGCACCCTAAAGAGCCAATTTTTGGAAGGATCTTCCCCTATGGAGGTGACACCCCAAAGTGTACGTGGCCCTGATCCAAAACCACAGGCCAGGAGGAGAGCTCCTGCTCCAACAGCCAACACCAAGAATATGTTTTCTCCCACCTCACCACCACTCCAGTGGTGCTAACAAGACTTTAGGTCCTCTGAGAAAATCTGGGAGCTGGGAGGGGATGAGTCATGGCCAGACAGGGATGAAAATGCCGGATTTGTGACTCACTGGGATCATCGGCAGCAGGAAGGGTGACGGCTGCCCACCTCGGGCCTCCAGCACAAGGTTTGGGGCTGAGACACTCCTGGTGGTACCAAAAATCCCATCCAGACTCTGCTCCAAGAGGGGTCTGCCCATATAAATGCTGGGTCATCGAGGTGCTTCTCCAGGTGGGCACAGTGACTTTGGGGACAAGGGTGTGGGAATAAGATGGTGTCACCAGCCAGATCCAACATCTGCTTTTGGTGGGTACTAAAACCTACCAGGTTTAAGGTTTGAACCCAAAACACCTGAACCTTTTAAGCAAGGAGCATGCTGGGAAAGTTAAAATCCTGCAAACTCACAACAGCTGAAAGATCTTTTGTTTCTGGCCAGGAAAGATCTGGGGCCAAAAAGCAGCTCTAACGAGAGGCAGGGGAAAAGGATGATGGTTTTTCATGGCAGACCCACAACTGGGGCCATGCCACGGAGCCCCAACCCCACAGACTCCCCAGACTCACGGATGGGAGCAAATCAAGGGGGGAGGGTGATTTTTCCATTCAGACATTAGCTGGGGAAAAGCATTTGCAGCTGGGCAGGGCGTTCTCCTCCAGCATGACACAGTCGCCGCTATTTAAACACACTGGGGAAGAATTAAGGCATAGGAACAACGGGGACTTGGGATGAGAAAAGGGAGGAGAACCATGCTGGGCACATTTATCATAAGCCATCAAGCCAGCCTTTCATCCCTGTTGCTGACGCCCGGCCACCCGCCGCATGGGAAACCTCTCGCTCTGCCGACACTCATGGGCGGCCCCCAAAAAATCCTCCCGCAGTCGGTGGGGGGACAAACACGGCTGCCTCTGCAGGAACTGCTGCTGCTGCTCTGTGTCCTGGCTGCCCAGCAACCACTGCAAAATACCCCCCCAGAAAAAGGCACTTTCCCAGTGGCGCAACCCCATCGCCTCCAGGGGCCACTGCCGCAGCGGCTCGGGTCCCACCCGAGGTGACACTGTGGCCCAGTGACCGCAGGAGCAGCAGGCACGGGAGGTGCTTTTGCATGGGAAAGCAGGAAAGGAGCCCTGCACAGCCGGGATTTCCAGTCCTACAATCACACCAGCAATAAAACTCCCGGCAGTGACAAACTAATAAATATTTGAGAGCGCGCTCCGCTGCCTGTAATCATCTCCCTGGCAGACGTCTGCAGGGGGTTCCCATCTGCCGGCTTCCCTCCTTCCTGCTGGAGGTGGGTGCCTGCTTCCCAGATCTCTCCTGGGGTTGGTTTTTTTTTTTTTGGAAGTCCCAGGCTGTCACCATCCCACAATCTCACACGACTTGGGGCATGGTGTTACGGGCTGTATGGAGCTCTTTGGGGGAGGGAGAGACAAAGAGGGGGCAGCTCCCAGCTCGACCCACGGGACCAAATCCTGAAGCCCCGGGGATGAGTGTAGTAGGAGCAATGAGAGGAAAAGGGAGGAGGAGAACAGGCACTTCTTTTCCTCTCCCCATCCCTCATCACACATTTTAATCTGCTGGGGCTGAGCTGGATTATCCGCAGCATCTGTTCCCTGGGGGGTGATTTGCAGATGTTTGCAGCCAGCGTTTGCAACTTGTCAAGATCCATGACCCCAAACCCACCCTACCCCCCAAAGGGAGCAGCACGGAGCCGGGATCCAGCCTTAACCCCCCCTCCATCACCACAAACACATGGCACCAGGGACAGCCAGCCCGGGAAGCAACTCCCCGTGCAGCAATGGCCAAGCAAACCTCCCCGGGAAAGCGTTAAAATCCTCTCTCCTGCAATTGTTATCCCTCCAAATATTTGGAAGATTACAGGAGCATTAGTGGCTGCCCATCACCCACGGCCACCACCATCCCTCCTCACGGTACCGGGCAGGCAGGGATGCGATGTAAGGATGCAGGGATTAGGCTGGGATGCCTGGGTTTCTCCAGCTAAATCTCAGTGGCTGTGGACGCTTAACCCCTTCTGTCTCCACCTCCCCACGCTCCTGCCTGCCTCAGGGCAAGCGCTGGCGCCTGGGAAGGCCTGGCAGGGAATAGTTAAACCTGCCAGGTGGGTTAAAATCCTCCTGTAGAAATGAAAAAATATATGACAGCTTATCTCCAGCACCACAGGAGGAGTCATCTGCCTTCCCAATCCCTCTTCCCCATCCCCCAGCAGGGACAGGAATGGCTCTGGCTCTGGAGACAGAGATGGAGGGAATGCTCCAGCCACTAGCTTGGCTCCAGAAGGTGTCTGAAAGGCTGGAGTGGGGCTGGGCCCCCGTCCCAAATCCCCCCTCCTATTGCCTCCAGGGAGAAAGTATGAACAGCTCATTTAGAGATTAGTGCTGTTGCCATTTAAACTCCAGCAAATTTTGCTTCTGGAGCCATGGCATGGCTCCCTGCCATTCCAGAATCCCTGCCTGACTGAGGGCATCCCTGCTGCCAGCCCTGGAGGGACACAAAGGCATCCCACCCTATTCCAGTCCATCCCTGAGCTCAGGGGGAACCGGCATCACCAGCCCAGGCCTGTCCTATTCGCATGGGCTTCTCATCGCGGACTGCCATTGCGACAACTTTGTCCAGTGGTAATACATACCCAAACTTTCCGTGCTAAAAAGCACCCTGAGTGTCCTTCCTCCCTCAAACATCATCCTCTCCTCTCCAAGCATCCCCTTCTCACCCTTGCTCTGCCAAATTCAGCCTCCCACACACCCATGTGGGTCCACAACATGAAGCCCCATCTCTGAGGAGGTGACAGCAGCAGGTGACACCTTCAAAGGCCAAGTCTCCTTTGATGCCTTAGATTTTAGCTTTCATATTTTCAGACTCTGTGCTGCCCAGGGGTGCAGTTCCGAGCCTCACAGTCAGTGTCACTCAGCTCTCTGCACAGAGCAGGGACACAAAACAAATCCCTGTCCTGCTGCACACCAAGGACAACTTTCAGGCCCAACAGCACAAACAAGGGTGGCTGGAGGGAGGAACAAGAAGGATGGGAGCTCACAGCCTGGAGCTGTAACTGGACAATTAAACCCCAACATGCAAATGCACCAAAACTTATAAAAATCTAAAATCTCATGACCGGTCATCCATTTTGTGAGCATTCTTAGTCCACCCTGTGTGCAGCCTTGCTCAGGCTCCTGTAATGCCCAGGGTGGATCATGGAGGCCTTTAATAAATCCCTACTTTATTCTCTAGCTCTGTCAGCCTCTGTTTCAGGTCAGCCTTCCCAAGGCATCACGGTGAGGCAGAGCAGTGCCACACCAAGCCACAGCCCCCTGCCCCTTCTCCGGGGTTACATCCCACTGCAGACACAGCCAGGAGGAAGGAGGACAGCCCAAGATACAGGCTGTAAGTGAGCACGGGTTTGGGAGATCTGAAGGCACTCACATCCAACCCTCTCCCTGCTGCCTCCTCGCACAGAGCCCACAGAATCCCGTGCCTTGGAAAGCCTGGGGTTGTTCAGACACAGGCTGGGAAGTGCTGACGAATGTGAGATGCAGGGAATGTAACAGGTCCCCAGGGCTGCAGCTGGCTGATGTAACCCCCGGCCTCATTAACTCAGTGTGGCTCATTAACCTCTCCCTCCCGGGATGGGACAGCCCCAAGCTGCCAGCAGAAGCCACAAAACTGAGCGTGGAACCTTCAAGGACAACCAGTGGTACCCAGCACCCGGGTTCATTTGAGTTCAAAGTGAAATTTGTGGAAGTTTTTCCTTGGCACCGTGGTGAGACCCTAGAACAGGTTGCCTGGAGAAGCTGTGGCTGCCCCATCCCTGGAAGAGTCAGGCCAGACTGGATGGAGCTGGGAGCACCCTGGTCTGGTGGGAGGTATCCCTGCCCAGCGTGAGGGTTGGAAGTCCACAATCTCCAAAGGTCCCTTCCAAGCCAAACCATTCCACGAGTCTGCCTCACCTCCAGGCTGGAGCAGGGCTGGATTTTGAGCTCCAAAAGCCACGGGAATGCCATGCTCGTGGGGTGACCACCCTCGTGCCCCAAAGCCTGGCAGCTCAGCAGGGGCTGGAGCACAGAAACCCAGCACCCTCTTGTGTCCAGGGGTGGGCTGGGGTGTGCAGAAGGGGTTGTTCTACTTTTCTGGCCCTACAAAACCTGGAGCCCATCCCCTCCTGCTCCCATCAGCCAGGAAAGCACCTGGCATCCACATTTGGCCTCTCCACTCTTATTAACAACTAAACCTGAAAAGGACCACTTAACCTTTCCCCCAAGCATCTCTGCCTGACAACCTAGCTCCTTTTCCCCCACTGGCTGCCCTCTTCCAGCAGCTTCACAGTCCCTTCCTGCCAAACCTGGCATCATCCAGCCCCGGGCCAGCCCCGTCCCTCCCTTTCACAGACTCCAGCTCCTCGCAGAGCCCACCCAGCCTGAGAGGGATGGACAGACAGGCATTTCCCAGCGGGTTAGAAGTCCCTCCTGTCCCTCCCGCCCGGCGACAGGCAAACTTCATAATTAGAGAGCATTCCTCCCCAGCGTGGGTAATGAGGGGGTGCATCCAGCCAGCCCTAATTATACCCTTGGAAAAAAAAAATAAGCAGATTCCTCTTCTACCAGCCAAAGGAAGAGCCTGCAGCTGGCCTCCCTTGCTGCGTACCTTTATTAAACCAGGATTGGATGGGGACAGGGAAAGGAATAAAGAAAGTGAAGTCAGGGCCAAGGAAAGGGTGGCAAGGAGGAGCTGGGAAGGCCCACAGATGTTTCTGCATGCAACAGCCTTATCGATCAAAACCCCAAAATAAATACATTTATTTTATTTATAAATAAATGTAAAAATAAATCTACTTTTTAGCTAAATCCTCAGGTCAGGATTTTGCAAAGTAGACTGAAGGATAAACTAAGGCAGGGTACCCTCGCATAGGGCATCCAACCACAGCATCCCTGTGCATCCCCCTGCAGCATCCTTGGGCATCTGCCACAGAATTCCTGCAGCACCTCTGTGTCCCTGCCAGCCTCAAGGGTCCAACCCAAATTCCAACCATCCCCAATCGCCAAGGGAGAAACACCCAGGGCTCTGGAAACACGTCCTGTCCTGGGAGCTGGAAAGGGAGAGCTTTATCGTGTTGGTTATGCACTACATCAGAGTATTTATGGAGCCACTACTCTTTTGTTTATCTTTATGATTATGATAATCAAAGGCGAAGCCTCCTGAGAAGTGTAAACAGCTGAGATCCCTTATGGTACAAATCTCTTCGTTTTTCATTATATGGATTTACAACACGACACAGGCAGATTGGAGTAAATTGTTCCTTATTTCTGGTTTTAGCAGAGCCATGAGCTGCGCAGATTCCCGTAAATACCCATGGAAAAGAGAGCGAATTAAAATCGGAAAAAAAAGGAAGAAAGGGAAAAAAAAGGAGGAGGAATTATGTAGCAAATCCCTGTTACACTCTATTGTGCTGGCTTCTTTTGTGCCATTTTATACATTCCCTTCAGGGAAGCAGTTTTGCTGGAAAACTATCTCCAAATTTCATCTAGCGCTGGTTCTTGTTACAGGCACAGACACTTCCCTTTGTGCTATTTTAATTCCATTGTCACGGTCCTCTTGTCGAGTTTGTTCTGTTTACTGAGCTACAACATTATTTTTAATGGATATAATAATTATATTAACTTTTTATTTATTTGCTTTGGCCCATGAAAGAAAAGCGCCAGCAGCGGAGAAGGCGGCAACGCGCTGTTTATTCACATGTACGGCGTGTGCCGGGCTCCTGTTGTGAAAAGAATAATCATTTCAGCAAGGGAAGGCGGGGGGAGAAAAAAACAAGGAACAAACAGGGACTTGTTGCCCTGGTTAATGCCAGAAAGTCCAAAGAATTATTAATTATCCTTCAAACTACAGCAAACCAAGTGGAAGCTGTGAGCTTTCCTTGGAAAACACAGAGAAGGGGAAAAAAAAGGGTGTCTTGTTCAACTGAGCACTGCAGTTTGGAAAATGCTAACTCTGGGAGAAAGCCGATGGTTTTGCAGACAGAGAGCGATTTCCCCTTCACCCAAATTACATACATATTTCAAAATGTAAATTCCCCAGCGTTCCCCTTGAGAGTGCAACTTTCAGGCAGCTGTTTTGCAATGGGTGAGTTTTCTTTCTTTCCCTGAACGTGCAAATCTGGAGGCGACTGCCTCGGCTTCGGGCACGAAAAGTGACTTTAAGGCAGCAGCAGCAGCAGCAGCAGGAAGCAGGGCTGTGAACCACCCAGTGCTCCTGGGGAGGAGAGGGATGCTCTGCTACCCACCGGGCAGCCCAGCTGGGAGCATCCCTCCCTGGGCACGCACATCCCACAGGACCACGGGCCAGAGGGGAGCAGGTTTCACCCTCTGAGCACCCCAGCGCCAAACAACGAGGTGGGGACAACCCAGCCAGGCCCTCTAAAAGTGGCTCACAAGGTTTGGTGGTCCTTCCTGGGTGATGGCACTTCTGTCCCATAAGCCAGAGAAGGTGGCTTTGCACATCCCACCCCAAGGAAGCCGAGGCACTGGCATGAGCCCAACACAGTAAAGCAAAAAGTTTAGGCAGCTGGATGCAAAGAAGGGAGCAGCAGTACAAAAGGAACAGAAATCTGAGGGGGTTGTGTTTGATTTGGGGTTTTTTTTCCTCATCCTTTTTGTCTTTCTCTAGCCCACTCTCTCCTCCCGGGAAGCCAAAGCTGGCTGGAAGGACGCTCCCCACCGCCTCCAGCCAGCCTCTCCTCTGCAGGCCCCTTGCCAGCTGCTGCCCTACTTTTCCCTGTGCATTTCCCACTCTTCTCCTGCAGCTCGCTCGGTGGCAGGCGTGGGCTGGCAGCGGCACCCGCCTGGGTACCCGCAGCACCCATGGGCCTGCTCCGCAT
>VWYN01004711.1:470597-481441 GCA_013400075.1 Hippolais icterina
CCATGGGCCTGCTCCGCATCCATGGGCCTGCTCCGCATCCATGGGCCTGCTCCCTGTGCCAGGGCTCCCTATGCCAGGGATCCCTGTGTTCCCCACTCCCTGTGTTCCCCAGTCCCTGTGCTGGATCTCCCTGTGCCGGAGCTCCCTGCACCACAGCTCCCTGTGCCGCAGCTCCCTGTGCCAGGGATCCCTGTGTTCCCCACTCCCTGTGTTCCCCACTCCCTGTGCCAGGGCTCCCCATCCTGGGGCTCCCCATTCCAGGACTCCCTCCCTGTGCCAAGGGCTCCCCATGCCATGGCTCCCTGTGCCACCGAAGCCGCTCACCAGGATCACCTCCTGCCCCCCAGGACAGGCCAGCTCAGCAGAGGGAAGTGCTGTGACCAATGCTGCTCCCATTTGAAGTCATGTTAATCATCACATTATTATTATTATTATTTAATCCTTAAAGAAACAACAAGAGAAAAGGTCCACTCTGTGCCTCAAATTCCCCATTAATGCAGCTGGGGGAGGAACATCACAGGAGAGGCTGATTAAGGTCCCTTTATTAAACAGTCTTTAAGGTTGCCCTTAATCTTTCAGATTTGTTGCTACGATAAAAAAAACCAAACATGATGACAGCAACAACTAAATAACCACCACAAATGGAGGCTGGAAATATTTTGCTTTTCGTTGTCCTTTCTCTGTCCTTTTATTCCCTTCTTGCTTTACTGCGGGGACAAACAGAAGGAAAAACTGGGGGGAGGGGGAGAAACAGGGATAGAAAAAGATTTAAGGGGAAAAAAATAATCCCTGCGAATGCCGAATGTCAAATATTAAGATTTTTCTCTCTCTCCCCCCTCTTTCAGCAATATCCTTATTAAAGAATAAGCCCCCAAACCATCAGTGAGACTAGCTTAGATGACAAGGCTTCCCCATCCCCTTTTCTTTTGATCCCTGAAGCCAGAGATGGAGGGCAGGTACCTCAAGCCCATCGTGGCTTCCCCTTTGTGGCACAGAGAGAGGTGTCCAGCCGGTGGCAAAAGGATTTTAACAATTACCTTCATTAGTTTTATTCCTTTCCCTCTAAAACCCCACAGCTAGCTGGGCTCCCAGCACCTCACACCTGCTTTAACACAGAGAAAAAAAGCTGTGATTTGATGAAAGCCACGAGGTTTGGGGTTTTTTTTCTAGGGGGTGCCTGTTCTCAGTGCTTGCCCTCACCCAGCATTGCCACCCAGAGCGGGAGCTCCCACGGAAGGAAACCCCTACAAAAAACAAAGCCTCTTCCCCTCAGGCTTCCATTTCCACAGACGTGGAGAGCCTTCAGGAGCTTCCTAGCGTTGTTTGGCACCCTCCTCCCCTCTCTGGCATTTCAATACCATGGGACCCCACGTCGCCACAGGTTTCTTCCTTTCTCACCACTGGGAATTTCCACCTTTTCTTCTCTGGACAGAGCCCATGCTCCCACACCCCCGAGCTTCTCTTTCCTCCCTTTGTCCTCTGGCACACACATTCCTGCCCCTGTGCACCAAACTAAACTCCCAGGTGGCCCAAACTCCCACAAGCATCCTTTCTGTCTCAGAGTGGGTACCTCTTGGTGTCAGAGCTGCCCAGGCTGGAAATGCCCCAGTTCTGGGGGTCTGTGGCACCCTGTGTAGCTGGGACTCCACCTGGAAGCATTCCTAGTGATGCTGTGACCTGTGTACAACACACCAACAAGTCCACACCTCCTGCCACACCTTCCTCTCCCTCTCCTGGTGCTACATGTGAAAAACGAGGTTTACTTGTTTGGTAAAATCTTAAAAAGCTTACTTAAAGACAATAGAAGATAAAGCAAAGAGTTAAGGGCTGGGTGCTTGGCATTCAGCCAAGGGCACACATTATTTTGGAGATACCTTTAAAATAATTTCTCTCATATTAGCTTGTTGCATATTTATAGAGTATATGCATATTCAAACTTTTCTACAAACTAGTTTACATATTTTAGGAACTGTTTAGTATTCCCCCTCTTTGGGTCTGCTTTTTTAGAGCATGTGTGTTTCTTGGCTGTGGTTTCAATTTATTTTTATTATTTCTTTCAGTTTGTGTCTTGGTCTGTACTTTCCACAGACAGTAAGCATTGATAATTGGCATGTTAGCAGCAGGGCCCCCATTATATGTTCACTGGACGTTATCTCAACTAAGTAGACAGTTTAAGCATACTATATTAACCACTGCTGCTATGCCTAATTTTTGCTAATAGCAGAAATAAAAACTACATCTATACAGAAAAACCATTTTAACATTATACGTACAGCATTCATCTTAATGCTTGCAAAAAGCCAACAATAGAATATGGATTTATAACATAAATAACAAGACCCATACAAGATATTGATATTGATGAAAACTGATATTGATGAAAATTGATGACCTTAACAATACATGGTAGTGAGGAGTAAAATGAAGTCTGGGATGTTGAATTCAGACATGTTTCGGTGACAAACACACTTCTGGCTCTGGTGGGAGTAGGAGCAGGCTCCTGCAGGGCTCAGAGGCACCTCCGAGGGATGCGCAGCCAGAGGGAGAGACCGGAGGTGACCCACAAAACTCCCAAGGGAGCAGGGGCAAAGCATCACCCACACCGAAGAACGTCATGGAAAAAAGCAGGAAAAAAGCCGGGTGCCCCCCAGGCTGAGCCTTTTTCCCCGCTGTCCCCCAGCGGCTGCATTTCCATAAGCGATTTGCACTAATTGCTTTAACTACGGCCGTGCTGCGGGTAATCAGAGTCATTAAGTGACCTCTGCTCCGGGAGCGAGGGCCGCGCAGCCCCGCCGTGACACGGGGGTGCGGCTCGGCTCCAATTTACTCCTCCCTGGAGCCCCATCAGTGCACGGCCTCTGTCCTGCCCTGCAGCGGGCAGTCTGGATGCTGTCCCACTGCCGAGCCCCGAGGGGATGGATCCTGAGGATTCCTGCTTGGAGGGGCTGCCGGCAATGCCGCGGCACTGCGACTCGTCATCACGACTGCCAGCTAGCCCAGGGCTGGCGGGGGTTGAGTTGGGTTCAAACCAAACCTGGACGAGCACCCGAAACCCCCAAAATCCTCCGCAGACATTTCTGAACGTAGAGAAAAGAGGCTGCCCCACCCCAGTCCTGGGGCAGGGCGACAGGAGGCAAGAGCCAGCTGTCCCTGAGCAGGGGACACTGGGCTCTAAGGCTAAGCCCCATGCCTGGATGTGCTTCCCGGCATTCCCAAAGCAGCCATGCATAGCTGTCCCCAGGCGCTTAGCCTCAGGAAGCCCCCGAAGCCCCAAATTACCCTGTCCCTGCTCAGGGAGATGCCCTGAATTCAGCCAGGCTGGGAGAGCTGGGGGTGTTCAGCCCAGAGTAGGAAAGGCTCCAGGGAGACCGCAGAGCCCCTTCCAGTGCCTGAAGGGGCTCCAAGAGGGCTGGAGAGGAGCTTTGGACAGGGACATGGAGTGCCAGGACACTGCCAGAGGGCAGGGTTGGGTGGGATATTGGGAAGGAATCCTTCCCTGTGAGAGCAGGAGAGACCCCGGCACAGGGTGCCCAGAGAAGCTGTGGCTGCCCCTGGATCCCTGAAAGTGTCCCAGGCCAGGTTGGACGAGGCTTGGCACCACCTGGGATAGTGGCAGGGGGGTTGGGAAGTTCCTCGAAGGTCCCTTCCAACCCAAACTGTTCCATGCTCCCATGATGTCCACCAACACATCCAACCCCCTGCAAGCACAGTTAAAACTGAAAAAGAATCACAAACGGTCCTTTGGAACCCAGACAACTCCATCCCAGGGAGGAGATGAGACCTCAGAGCCCACAGCAGGGGTCCCTCTCACACGCCTGACATCCAGGCTGGGAGGTGTAAGGAAACATCCACGCTTCCAGGAAAACGCACTGCAGCCCCCTTCCTGCTGGTCCACAGGGACCCATTACACTAACAGTGTGTCCATTCAGCCTGATATATAAATTACTAATGTAAATTAATGGATAATTGAAGCCCTTTAGTCCTAAATATTTAAATTATTTAACAGGCAATTAAGAGCGAAGGAGAAAGAAAAGAGGAAAAGGGGCCTCAACCCCAACAGGCAGAAAAAAAATATAAATGAAGTGTGAGGAGAGCAGAAAGAGCTGAACATACACATTTTAAAGTGGAGCTGCCAGGTTCATTTTGTTTGAGCCAGGCTGGTGTTACAGTAGATGCCCCCAGATCCAGGGGGACAGGGAGAGGAGCATCCACCAAAAAACCCCATCGAGCAGGACAGATTCTGATCCACATCTTTTCTGGAGAGAAAAACTCCATTACTTTGTTTGCAACACCTCTTGGTTACAGTGATTATCAGAACTTTCTGGCATGCCAAAACAATATTTTTAGATAATTTTTTTCATCCTCCCTACTCCTAAGCTGACAGCATTTCCTTTTGTAATACCATTTTAAACCTGATTCAAGTACAAACACATTCATTTCAAGTGTTTTCACTTCGTTTTTTTCTTTTTCAGGTGGTCTGCATAGCTGTTTCACTCTCTGCATCCTGCCCCCCTCCATCCCCAAACATCCTCAGCGAGGCCAAGTGGTTACAATCCCTGACAAAGGCAATCCAGCAGGATGCTGGGTATCAGCAGTGCAGCGAGCTCCCCAGCCTCAGGTGCTCTGGACAACCCTGCTAACAATACAGCGACAGCAAGGAGCAGGTCGGGGCTGAGAAACACGGCGTTTACTCCTCTGGCCTCCATCCCAAACTGGCCAGGGATATTCCCAGCGCTCCCCTGGGAGCTGGGAGAGGTCATGAGGAAAAAGCTGTCCGTCGAGAGAAGACGTCATGTGGGAAAACAGGATTTTAACAAAAGCAGCGCGTGAGCCTGTGTGAGCCCGTGCGTGCCCGAGGACGACACCGAGGGCAAGGGGGGGATCGAGACAATAGTGAATAGACTCCAGATTATATCCTGAACTCGCAGCCCCACGGCAACAGGGTTATAAAAACCCTTTTTATTTTGTTTATAGTCCAAAACAAACAAGTACATAAAAAGCTAAAGACGGAGAAGGCAGACAGGAAGTGAGTAACATCTGGGAAACATCTGGCCCCGGCTGTGCCGCGAGCCCGGCCGCCGGCACAGCTCTGGGTACCTGCTCCTGCAGCTCCCAGCCAGGGGAGCTCCCCAAAACCTCTGCTCCAAAAGGGGAAAGGATGCCCTGGGCAGCACAGGACACCCCGGCACAGGGCTCTGAGCATCCCCTGAGCACCACAGGAGCCTCCAAGAAGGAGCAGTAAGGATGCCCTTAACAGTGCAAGACTCACCCAGGGCTCTGAATACTGCAGGGCACCCTCTGAGCACCACAGGACACTCCCAAAAAGGGCTCTGAGCATCTCAGGACACCCTCTGAGCATTGCAGAACATCCCCTGAATAGGGCTTTGGGCATAAAAGATGCTCTGAGCAGGGTAGGATACCCTGGTCCAGGGCTCTGAGCACCACAGGCCAGCCCTGAGAAAGGTTCTGAGCAGGAAGGGATGCCCTGAGAATTTCAGGACACTCTGGTGCAGGGCCCTGAGCATTGCAGGAGGAAGGCAGGCTGGCCAGCCGGCACCAGGGCACTCTTTCCCAGCCCTAGGAGATGCCCCACATTCCTCTCCACAGGAGAGAGGAGGTCCTGCCAAGCAGTCAGAGGGGCTGAAGGTATTTTCTTCCTTCTGGTTCTCATCTCCTGTTCTTAATCCTCCAAAAGCCCTGTGAAAGAGCCTCCCAGTCCTGCCCTGTGCACGGACCTGGGAAGCCCAAGGAGGCTGCAGGGCCTGATGCTTGGGGAGGCTCCAGCGGGGCTGCGAGGGAGGAGAGCTGGCTTGGCAGAATCACCCCCAGGCTCTCCTCACCAGGGAATTCCCCCGTGGCTGCCAGCCCGAGTTGCCAGCCCACATCTTCCCTCTCCACCCGCCCACAGCCAACGGGGTGCTCTGGGGGCAAGAAAAAGGGGTGGCAAGAGACCCCACAGAGCTCTTGGATAGCAAATGAAGGTGCAATGAAAAGAGCAGGAATGCTCAGGATCACAGCAGGAATTCCTTCTGTCTCCCCCGTGCAACTCCAGCTGCATTTCCAGCCAGGATGTGCAAATAGCCACACTCAGAACACCTGGAGTGACTCCACTGATCCACACTGGCTGGACCAAACTGCTGAGCTTCCCTCAGTTCCTCGGACAGGCTGGGAACCTCCCAGCCCACCAGACAACCCCAAAGCCCCCTCAGTTCTCCCTGAAACATCTCCTCGGCATTTCTTCTGCCATTGGCTCTGGCAGAGCCGAGGATTAGCACCTGGGGTTTTCCAGTGGGGAGGATTAAAGCTGGTCCAAGGCTGGACCCAAGCTGGAGGGAGCAGCTGGCTGCACAACATCTGGCACTGCTGCTCATTTATTCCCTGTTGTGTAGCCACAGTGGGCCGCAGCACGTGGGACTGGTGAGGGCCATCAATGACACCAGGTGTCCCACAAGGACAGGAAGGACAAGGACACGTCGCTTGGGGTGTGTTGCAGCCACGCTGGCAGCTGGCCTGAATGTGGAGCATCTCCCCTTGGAAGAGCCCAGACACGATGCAGGGGACTTGGGAGTGAAGGGAAGCATTAGGGATGAGGATGGGGGTGTCAGGGAGAAAAACAGCGAGGAAAGAAAATAATCACAGAGTGGTTTGGCTTGGAAGGGACCTTAAAGAGCATCTCATTCCAGCCCCCTGCCAAGGGCAGGGACACCTTCCACTAAAATACCAAAGGAGGAAGGACAGTGTTTGGAAAGGGAAACAAGCGAGGCACATTAAGGGAAAAAATTACCCAGCAGGCTGGCAAGGTTAAAAAAGCAAAAACACTGGGACACAGAAGGATAGGGAGACCTAATTAAAGAAGCCTCACCCAGAACATGCCACCAGCAAAAAGCATCTGATGTGTCAGGGACAGAGACGTTGGATGCTGCGTGTCCCATCCCGTGTCACTGCACACCCCGCAGCAAAGGGCACAGCTCCCAAACCCCAGAGCCACTGCAGCACAAGGGGGAGCATTTTGCTCTCTCATTTTTGGTCATTTCTGCACCAGCTGATGCCCACCCGTAGCTTTTTCTTTTTTGTGCTATTACTTTAAAAACAGCTACATTAGAAAGCTCCAGCATCAGGAGCTGCCCAGAAGAGTCAGACCCCACTGCAGGAGGTGCTGAGAGCATCTCTGCAGCTAAATTTGGCCCAGCTCAGGGGCAGACCAGCTCCTGAAGGTGCCTGGACACATCCAGGCTGCTGGGTGATGCACAAGAACCCACCAGAGCCAGGCAGCCTGTTCCCACCATCCCTCACATGTGCTTTTTCTTTCAAATTCCCAGCCTAAAAATAAGGCTTTGGGGAGGAAATTAATGAAAAGCAAAGCTGATTACAAAGAACAATACAATGACTCAATCTGTTTCTTTTACCTCAATTGTATAAAGCTTTTACATTTTATGAAGGTTTCTCTCGGTACACAATGAAACAGCCCTCTGAGGGAAGCAGGAATGGCCCTGGAGACTTTTGAGCAAGACTGGACAAAACACCACGGGAACAATCCCAAAGGAAGGACCAGATGATCTAACAGGTCTTTTGCATCCTTAATTCCCCTTTTCTTTCTCCTCCCGTTTCAGGCACGGGGTTTTTTAGCTGCTGCTAATTAGATGTTAATGTGGGAGCGGCTGGTTTGCAGCACGTGGCGTAAGCAAGAGGAGAAACATGGGGCCCTAAATGACAACCAGATCACAGGGATGGGGGTCCTTATTCTCAGCATGGAAAATCCCCCTCTGGAAGCAAAACAGGCCGTAAAATGTTGATCTCCTTTCCACACCGGGATGGATTACTCCTGCAGCCACCAGCAGCTTCCTGACACTCCCGGGTCACATCGGTGCCAGCTTTGCATCTCCTCCCTCTCCATCCCCACATCCAGCCTCTTCACCAGCGCACAGAAAGGATCTCCAAAGCTGTCTTGCCTATCCAGGGACAAGGGGAATACCCTACCAGCACAAGACACACCAAAGCAACTTGAGTTCAGTTCAGTCCTAAGAGCAACCAACTCTCCTGGCCGGCCCTTTGCAGAGCATCTCCCAGGAGAAGACAACGGGATGCTCTCCCCATCACCTCCTCCTCCTCCCTGCTGTTTGCTGGGCTGTTTGGATCATCTCTAACACCTGTCTCAGTGAGCTGCGTGGAGCTGAGCCGAGCTGTCTGTGATGAAATCAATGAGGTGATGCAGAGGCAGAAGTCTGAGCCCGAACCCCTGGCGCCCAGCCCCGCCAGGGGACAGTCACCGAGGCTGTCACTGCCAGCACAACCCGCAACAGGCTCACAGAATCTTTTCAGTGGGAAAAGACCTCCAAGACCATCAAGTCCAAGCTGAGACACATCCTCCTCACCTTGTCACTCAGAGCAGAGCACTGAGTGCCACGTCGAGGTATTCCTTGGACACCTCCAGGGATAGGGGCTCCACCACCCAACTGGGAGATTGTGCTTGGAGATTTCTCTTGGCCGCATGTCGCCCTCTTCCCTTCCCCGCTGGCTGAGGTAGGAGGAAGGTAAAGCTTGCCCGAACAGCCTACCACACACTTTCCCCCTTGAACACGTCTTTTTCCCCCAAAGTTCGGAAGTTCAGCCTGGCTGGGTTCTGCAATAGCCTTTGCGGACTCATTGGCCAAATACCCTGAAGTTCAGGAGTTCAAACTGCCTGAGTTCTGTAACAGGTATAGACATAAACCCCATTTCAAAGACATTAACACCCATTTCTCCCAAAGACCCTCACCCATGGAGCTGTTTGCAAGGACATCAGCACCCATCCTTCCAGTCCAGCTCCACCTCACACCTCAAGGTCCACATGGAAGACCAAGAACGGACAAGAGAGCCCCGGATCTGCGCCAGTGAGATGTTACTGCCCTCGTTAGTGGGGTCAGAGCCCCACCGACCAGCGCCCCTATGGGCAGTGACTTCCCTCCCCTGACCTCCCTCCAGCCCCTAAGCCCAGTCATGGCAGGAACTAAAGCCACTGCTAAGAGACACATTTACGACCCTCCAAGAGGGAGCCCGCTGACAGCTTAACGAGCTTTTTGTTTTTCAAGTAGTGGTTTTATATTTACGACCTGAAAGGGAAAGATGCAAATAGGCAGAGACGATCGCGGGGGCTATCTGCTCCTTCTGCTCCTGACCCGATGCTGTCCAACCCACTTCCAAGCCATTCCGGAAAGCCATAAAAAACGATTGCATTTCAGCTTTCTCTCCCTCCTCCTTTCTCTCTCCCCTCCACTAAAACAAAAAAGCACCTTTTTTGGTGGTGCTCGCTTCTTGTTAATGTTCACCCCAAGGAAAAGCATCAAATATTAACGTGGGCAGCTTCAGAGAGCTCACACCGGAAATCAGAAGCCCCATGTGTTGTGGAGTATCCCAGTGGATGCAAGATCCCACCAGTTCATCCCCAAGGCCTGGCTCTTTAATGCCTGGGAAGGAAGGAGGAGGCCAGAAGCTGAGTTTTTACGAGCACGAGGGATCACATTCCTGGGATATCAGCCCGGAGTTACACTTAGAGGAGGAAAAAAACTTAAGGAAAAAGAAAACCCAAACCCTTCCACCCTTCTCCAGGATGCTGCACTGTTATTTATAAGCCCAAGAGTGAAAAGAGAGGGCAAAACTCCCTGGTTTTGTTGTTTTGGTGGGTTTTTTTATCCCTAGCATTAGCACAGCAAAGAAATGCCTTTGGGCTGCAAGAGCATTCCAGCCACCAGCAGGAAGATAAGGCTCTTCCTTTGCCTCAGATTCCTTGGCAGAGAGGAGACACATGGGTTTTAATTGCACACAGAGATGCCACAGCCCTGACACGAACATGATAAGAGCTTTTGTCCCGTGGAGGGCTCACCCAGCTGATAAAGACCCTGCCCTGAGCTCCTAAAACCCAGAAGGGACCTTGGCTGAAGAGTTGCAAGGGACTGGTGGGCAACGTGGGAGGCCCAGATGTGCAATGCAACATCTGGCAGGGGAATGGACCCGAGTGCCCTGGCAGTGTGACAAGGTGCCTGCTGCTGCCCTGCTGCAGGTGACATTGGATGTGCACGTTGGATGTATCCCCTTCCAGGCAGGAAAGGAAAGCACACCTGTGTGCTCGGTGGTGACACCTCTGTGCCCAAGTGCTGCTCTCCGTGATCTCTGATGGCTTTCCCAGCCTGCAGTGCTGTGCCAGCTCGAGGCCTCCAGCATCAGGGGGACACGGAGCTGCTGGAGCCAGCCCAGAGGAGGCCCTGGAGCTGCTCCCAGGGCTGGAGAACCTCTGCATAGAGCCAGCCTGGGAGAGCTGGGGGTGCTCACCTGCACAAAAGAAGGCTCCAGGGAGACCTCAGAGCCCCTTCCAGGGCTTAAAGGAGTTCCAGGAGAGCTGGAGAGAGATTTTGGACAAGGGCCTGGAGGAATAGGACAAAGGGGAATGGCTTCACACTGACAGAGAGGAGGTTTAGATTGGATATTAGGGAGAAAAGTTTCCCTGTAGGGTGGGCAGGCCCGGGCACAGGGTGCCCAGAGCAGCTGTGGCTGCCCCTGGATCCCTGGCAGTGTCCAAGGCCAGGCTGGATAGGGCTTGGTGCAACCTGGGAAAGGGGAAGGTGTCCCTGCCCATGGCCTTTAAGGTTTAAGACCTCTTCCAACCCGAACCATTCAGTGATTCGATGAACCCAGCTGCTGAGCTTGGCACATCCTTCCCTCCTCATCCCCACACGAGCCCAGCAGCCCTGGTGCACAGGCAAAAATAAAAACAAACAAAAAAGGGGAAATAAAGCCAAAGCCTTTCAAGTGTGATCGAGCCGGAGCGCAGCGGTGCTCTCAGAGCAGGGCAGCCCCCTCCCCGCTCCCCC